>OY755061.1:13000000-13177340 GCA_963576755.1 Noctua janthina
TGTTATTATAATCCTTTAAGTTATTTTACACTCTACTGTTTACAAATAAGAGTCGAAATTTCCATAAACATAATTTCCGACTTATCAGAATTGGCCCGATGGCAGACATGCGCGTACGTCGAAGGGATTTTTTGTAACGGAACTTCTGCATTTTTTGTGGATTAATTTTTTTTGGGCTTAGCAAAAAGCTGTGAGCCCCGAGTAAAGTGAAATGTAGGTGCATTTACATAAAAAAATGTTCAGGAATGTTTGGATTCCATTTGTGGCGAAAGTTTCCATCTGGAAATTGGGTATTAGTGACTTCCAAACTACGTTTGGTATAATGGGTCGTTGCGCGTTGTCTGGTTACTCGTTGTGAATATGAGTTCAAGATCTACCTTCATAAAGACCTCCTTGAGCATTTCCATGTGTTCATATTATCTCCAGAGGAACGTTAAATGTACCGGATGATTCACTTGCTGTGACTGCTGGGGTTCGTGAAATGATTGAAAGAAAGTCTTCAAGTTTTTTTTTCTAGTTCTGTATTGCCGACTGAAGTGTGTGATTTCTAAAATCGAACTGCAATTGTAACCAAGGGCTTAGCTTTCGAACCTAACTTTTATTACCGAGATGGCCTGAAGACCAACGTTCTAGTACTGCCTAGTTCATCAACGACTGAGTATTGGGTGGTTACCAACTCAGTATTTAGAGCAATGCTTGTCATCAACAGAAATCTTTGTAAGATCATCATCACAACTATCCATACTTCCATACTAATATTATAAATGCAAAGGTTGTTTGTTTGTTTGTTCGTTAACTTTTCACGCCCAAACCACTGTACCGATCATCCTGAAATTTTGCATATACGTTGTCAGGTGTACAGAAACGGTACCATTGGTCTCGAAAAAAAAGTACTGTTCCTGAGGAAAATCACAATAACGTTCTTATGATAATAGATGGCGCCACGTGTCTTTCGAATCATGATTGAATTATGTTATTACAAGCAGAATACAACTCAAATTTATTGTTAAATTCTAAATTTAAGCGAGCGAAGCCGCAGGCAAAAGCTATTTTAATATGAAGGGTGTAAATAGACCCTTAACATATCCGAAAGGCACTTGTTCTCCCCGCCACTGCGATCATTTTTTAGTTCTAGACCATACCTGGGAACCTTCTAGTTACGGAGATATTGGGGGTCAAAGTTCCAACTAATTCACAAGTTTTTTTTTTTAAATACATGTTTTAATGTAAGATTTTAACTTTAAACACCTCCACGACCCCGATACTATTCAATCCATCCATCAGCACAATTCTTTGAGTGCTTTCCATAGAGTCCTACCGTAAAACGTGATTTTTCACCCCCAAAAAAAAAGTCGATTCCCAGCAATAATTTTTGCGTAAAGTTACTTAGCTTGATGTACAGAATGCTTGGTTAACGAATATGTGAAGGGTCTGTTTAAACCCTGTATGTTTGTCATAGACCTAGCCTTAAGAGGCTGCACAGTGGATGCAGACCATTCAATGCAACGTTTTTTCTTTGGTTGCTCCTCCTTCGACGGGCAATGAATGTAACTTCTTCCTTGACTTTGAAAATACCAATTTCTAACCATTTCTTTTCCACCGACAGTGTCGCAGATAGCATCGAACAACGTCGCGTCGTTGAACAAGTCGGCAGCGGGGGAGGCGCGGGCGCGGGCGGCGCGCGGCATAAGACGGCTCCACAGGCCGCAACGACGACGGCTCACAGCAAGCAGCTGGCGGCGGGCGGGGCCAACCACCCGCCCCAGCCGCAAGGTAACCACAAACGTAATGTCTTTGTTGTTATACCCCTTTTATGGTGCTCCTTTACCGCGAGCATTCGCCTGTAATGTAACAATTCAAGATTCGATTTTGTACAGAAACAAGTGAATCTGAACTGTCACATTACAGATGAATGCTCCCGGTGTGGGAGTGCCTTTACATGCACTCACTCACACAGGTACACTAACTTAGGTACAAAGAATTTTGGACAATTTATAAGGACTATTCTCTAGATTGACTGATCGAAGTTGTACGAGAAAACCAATACAGTAGCCCCAAACGTAACGTATTTTTTGTTATATAATATCTTTTATACGCAGCCACACTAATATAATAAGAATTTTGGACGGTTTGGGAAAGGGCTATTTTAGAAAGTAACCGGTACGAGATATCGCAAACAGCCACAAAAGCATTACAGTCGCTAAGTGACAATTATACATATAAAACAGTTTTACGTTAACGTAAAATCGAAATTATCATAATTTTGCAAAACTCTCTCAATAATCTGTTGAATTCGGATTTTAGTCAATTCATTGAATGGAAAAAAATCAAGCGTTTTTAAATACATTAGGGGTCTTACTAATGGGCGAATCTTTTACTAAGGCCATGAACACAATTCATTAGGATTCATTTAAAACTTATTCGGGTGTTTTAATAACCATTACACAGACCACTGATTTTTATTTTAGGATACTAATTATCAAGCGATACGCGAAGACAGATATTAAATTCCAACTAAATTAAAACGACATACAGATATTTACTTGAATTGATTCAAAATTGATTAGTTTAGCCAGGCGGTGTTAGCTCTGGTTTTTTGAATGATGCAGACAGAACCATAATATTAAACAAATAATGATTCAGAGATGTTTTTAATAAAAACACCTAAAAATGTAATAATATAACTTCATTTATTCATTTATTTACACATTTTTAAATATTACTTTATCAAAAAAACATTTAAAAATATAAAAAATAGTGGTCCGCCGGTGTCCAGAGCAGGGTCCAAGCTACCGGTGGTTAGGGCTCCAGAGACAGGAACCTCCTCACAATGCGAGCCGTATCGAGGAGTACTGCCTCCTGCATCAGGCAATAATATAATTATTGTTAAAAATGTTTACTTGAAACTGGATGTTATCACCCAATAAGAATGCACTTGACATTTTAAATGTCCCAATCAGATTATCAACTTTCAAGATTTTATTATTTGCACTTTTGCCCAGCCTTGACATTATAAGTTTTGTAGTATTCCACTTCGTCTGGTTTATGTTGTCCTACAAACACAAACATAACATATATTTATTTAATTTGACAACATTCGTCCACTGGTTAGTACAAAAACAAACTTATCCAAAGATGACAATAGCTATAAATTTGAATAATACTAGCGGACCCAACATACGTTGTACTGTCCCAAAAGAGCCAAATTAAAAAAAAAATTGTACATAGACAACAGCGCCACCTACCGGGTCAAATTATAGTTAAGAACCGTGTAGGTGGCACCAAAAAAAAAAAAACAAAATCAGTCAAATTTTAGGAGAATTACGAACACGCTCACTCACTCCTTATTTTTATACAAGATAGAAAGGCTAGAAATTTTTCATCGGTAATTTAAAAAAAAAAATCTGCTGTTCCATACTTTTTGACGGGTATTTTTGGACGTTTTGTAGGAAACAGCTGTTTTTTTTCTACTTTCTAAATGATGTACTGAATAATTACATGGTAACCATTTTAGCGTTGGTGTCCCTTCCACCCTGAATGTTAAGATTAGGTACATAACTATTTATGTATAGTTTACAAATTCAACTAACTAAACAAGTGGTACACCAAGGGTCCCGTGGGAACCAATCTGTAGTTTGTTTGAACTTTCATGCACTACCCATTGACAACTGCACTCCGTCTAAGTGTTTAGGTTGACACCGCAAACAGTTCCTTTGTACACACGGCGGCACATGAAGCTGTACATTTCCAGTATAACTTGGCCTGGCTTTATTTAGATTTCCTATACAATGAGAGATCCCAATAAACTGTTTTTGTATAGCTTGATTGGCCTTCGTGCGTACACATTGAGTAGGCTCAAGCAGAGAATATCCCATATTATCTAACTTATCTTAACATAGATAACACTTTTGTTAACACCGTATTAACGATTGCTTGAGCGCATTCTAATGTGTACTATTTTTTTTTTTACTATACATCTTTTATTTCGTGTCTCTCTTTCTTATTTTTAGTAGATTCCATGTCATGTCTTTTAGAATCCTCCACAATTCTTTGGACTTCTAAAAGGTTTTTAATTTTAATTAACACTGTAAAACAGTCGGTATACTAAAACCTTACAACAGCAGAACTTTATGGTCACTGAAATTAATGTGTTTCGAAGTGTTAATAGATCCGCAATATATTAGACAGTAGACTTTGTTATCACAGTCATTATGTTTTTCTAATAACAAGTCTGCTTACTTACATTAAACCACAGCTGTCTGCAAGTGTCAGAACCCTATACATTTTAATGAGTCTATTTCTATCGCCACTTCGTCACCGAAGGCCATTTTGAATAAATCATAATTATAAAGCCTTTCAAAGATGGCTATTAAAGCTGTTGCTTTGAATTTGAATAGAGAATTTCACAATTTTGCAATGCTTTTGAAGTGACTCGTTCATAGTAAGTAGTGTCGAGTCACAGGCTTCTCGCTTTAAAAAATAACTTCATATATAACCTCATTTTTCTCAGTTGACGTGCACAACTGGGGGAAATGACATTCAATTGACAAAACCCTGTCTTTCTTTCTTCCCCAGATCAACAAGGCAACAAAAAATATGATAATTCTAGAAGACCTACAGCTCGAACAAAACGTGAGATATAGACAAACATATTTTATACTATAACCTTTTAGAAGTCCAAACAAACCTATTATAAGCATCATTTATCATTAAGTTACGCCACTGTGGAGCCATTTACCGAAACCGCTCCGATAATTTTTTTCATAGTTTTAAGAGACTTCCAAATAACGAATCGAACAGTTTCGACAAATATCTTCACAGTGTGGCATCAAAGTGTATTTATTCAAATAGACACATGATGCTAATATGTCGTTATCCAATATCTGTGCATGCGGCTGCGGCTGTGCCTCCGACACGACGCTACACGACACGACTGCGACTACAGGCTCCGGCTGCGGTGGCGATGGCGACTACCAGCTGGTGCAGCATGAGGTGCTCTACTCCTCGTCCAATAGGTGAGTTATAACTACTTTCTGTTATTAGAGAAGATAGTAGTCATGATTTCATGACAGTCGGATAACGAAGGGTTTAACATCACCGGCACCACAGATTGCTTTCCCCTGGAGAGAGCTATCTATGAGGTTTTCGTTCAGAAAGTGAAAATTGGATCCCCTTTTGAACTTTATGCAGAGAAATAGGTGTCTCCGGAAAGCACATTGCTATTTTGTCGTCCCAAGGAAGTAGAGAATTTATGAAGATATTCACCCGTTAACTATTCCATCGAGGCTGGTAAAATACAAGGCACATTTTTTAGTATTGAACGGAAAGACTTGATAACAAGCAAGATATTCAAAATCTCAGATTTTACCAACTAACACCTTAGTTAGAAATTTTAAGGTTAATATTAGCTATCTATCGTCTGAAAGCGGCCTTCTCTACGATTCACATTTACATCCTGGTATTATTCTCAACTCTCACAGTGAAGATCTATCACTACATAATGCAGCATTTAATATTTTGGACCCAAGCTAAGTACATGAATGCCATCGTGAGATCGTCGTGTAATTGGCCGTAGGTACCCCGTTCTCCGATAAGATCGCAAGACGTACAAGGCGGGACTGTAGATTATACATCTTGATTAACCAGAAGTACTGCAACCTTCCTCGCAATGGAATATTATGAATACGTTACAATATGGCTACCATCCGCTATATGAATGTTATTGCAAAGCATTGACTCTAACCTTATTTTATTTCAACATGAGTTTTACAATGGATTCTTTGCTAAATAATAGTAAACGGTCTATGGTAGGTATACCTTGTAGTCCCTTTCACTTTAACTATATGGTTATGGTTAGGTTATCATCTCTCTCTTTCTTCATCCCGTATCCACCCAATGCTGAATTTACCACTGAGTTCACTGATGGTCAACCACTTTTCAACTTTATGTCCTGAGTACTATGGTTGAAAAGATGTCGACCGTCGGTGAGCGCGGTAGTACATCTTCTACGTTGTACGCCACTTTACCCAGCCCTCTCACATCGTCTCTCAACTCTTGCCTGCTACTCTGGCCAGGTCTTCCAACACCCTACCAGTAACATAGACTTGTGGCTGCTACTAGGAACTTCCTGTTGGAGAAACCCAATAATCCAATGTGGGAATAGAACCCCAGGGTTCATTAACAGCAGTAGTGGTTGCGACCGCAAGACCGAGGCAGTTTTACGAAATGTTCATTTTATTAAATGTTTTTTTTTACGCGTCAGCAATCATTGCATTAACGCGCACAGTTCGGAGTAGAAATCCTTGCGCTCGTTTCATTTATCAAGAGTCCTTGCATTCTTTCTAGTCTTCCAAATACATTATTCATATTCCCTACTACACGCTTTTACATTTTGTTTTAAAGATACCTTTTTTATTTACGTCTCATCGGCAATGATTCCGACCGGTAATTGGGTTTGACTGTACTGAAATGTGGGGAATTTTTGACCTATAAATTATGAAGCTCCATTTCCTTATCACGCTGGGATTTACCGGCAGAAATAATTTAGTTTGCCAACCAGCCATATCAGCCAGTATCTATGGCATAAAACTGTGACGTAGTCAAACTAATATTAGTTTTCACTAATACCATGCGATACCTTATTAAATGCAGGGCAATTAATTGTCAAACAAATGGACAACTCAAATGGTCCATAAGTCAAACCACAACTGTCATTCTTTCACAGTTGTACGAAATATCAAGTCTGTCTGCCGCTGTACCCTGGTATGCTTAAAGTATTAAATAACGTTTTTTTTGTATAACAGGTACGAGGTGTTGGAGTTCCTCGGGCGAGGTACGTTCGGGCAGGTGGTGAAGTGCTGGAAGAAGGGCACCAACGAGATAGTCGCCATCAAGATCCTGAAGAACCACCCCAGCTATGCTCGCCAAGGACAGATCGAGGTAAAGCATTTAACTTTAGTTTCTGCAGCCATTTTACTTATTAGCCTGCATCATCCATGCCTCATGACTTTTGATCCAGGGATGATGTGGACGACTGGTCGTTAGTTATGTCCAGCTCGTCTCGTCATCTTCTACAAGGTCTACCGCGTCGCTTCTTGCTTTGTCAGAGTGTTACATAGCAGTTACTGGCTAAAAGCACATTGGACTTACGGAAGCCGAGACCAACCCAGTCTGAAGGGCTTATTATAAAGTGTTAAAGGTCTATTCAGCTGCGGAAAAGGGATGGTGCCATTTTGAATAGCTATCTTCTTCTCACACTCAAATAACGAATGCTGCAACAGTAGCAGTTCAACTATGATTGGATGCAGTTATTTTGGTCTACCAATCACATCAGCTCACATTTTGGCAGCTGGTTTGCCTGTCCGAGATTTGATTAGGCTTTCAGTATCCGGAGTGTGATTTGTAAGGGGTTCTATACATTCCCGGTTTATCTCAAACTAGCAGTGCCCCGCGGTTTTACACGCCGCTTCTGACTTGTTTTATTTTTGCTGGGCTCCTGTTGGTCGTAGCGTGGCGTTTTATAGCCTATAGCCTTCCTCGATAAATGGACTATTAAACACTAAAAGATTTTTTAATTCGATTCAGTAGTTCCTGAGATTAGCGCGTTCAACCAAACAAACTCTTTAGCTTATATTTTTAGTATAGATTGTACCGAGCTGCCTCGAAAATGATTCAGCGATGATAGACTCCGAAAGGCAAGCTCCATTCAGCATGCACTCAATAAAATCCCAAAGAGCAAGCACCCGAATGAACAAATTTTCATAGTATGATTTCTTAACCACACTCAATATTTCTCGTATTATATTGACAGTATATTAGAAGTCATAAAAACTTCTTGCATTAATCAGACAATGGATATGTTTCCGTTGTGTGTGACCGTGACTGTTCAGCTTTACCAACCAAAGATAAATAAAATGTTTGCAACCACGCTACATAGTTAGGGAAGGTTAAAAATATATCTTGAATCGTTTCCAATTTCTACCGCCAGCTAGTCTTTAATAAACATAGTCGTAACTTCGTAAATCATTTTACACTAAATGTCCAATTGTCCATTATTACAACAATGAATAGTAAATATACAAACGTAAATAAAGTCACGACCATGGGAGTAGGCAGAAACTACTAATATACGTACTCCTTTTGCCTTGTTCACTTTCTTTCAATTCTACTTTTAAACCAGGGGGGTTACTATGACGTTTTACAGCGGGATTAATTACAGTGTGAGAACGGGACAGAGCTATACAGGTCGTCTAGCGATATCTCTTTCCCACTGGAATTACTCCTGCTTTAAGATGTCATGGTAGGCCACCTGGGGGTCTTAAATGGCCGCTTTAGCAGAAACATAATAGTATAATAATATGAATCACGTTCTTCTTTATCGTGTGGTTAGATCCTAACCTGGTGTCAGAGTTTTTATGCCGCCCATGGGCCTCTGACTTGGCTTAACATGCCGTCAAGAAATATCTCTCAGGCATGCTGGTTTCCTCACGATGTTTTCCCTCACCGAAGCAAGTGATGATTATACAATACGCACATGAATCCGAAAAATCAGAGGTGCGTGCCTTGGGTTCACGTTAATATTCTTAAAATGGTCACAGACGCAGAATGGTCTCTTTGTGTCTATTTTAGGAATTGTAACGTATTATTATCGTTCTGTGATTCTGCTAAAGCGGCCATTTTAGGCCCTCAGTATCTACACACGTAGCATGACCACCGCAGGAACGAAATGACAGATTTCTTTTGTTGATCTGTCATTTTGTCGATTCTTCCGTCGACAAAACCCGTTTCTGCGGTGGTCATGCTACGCGTGCTGGTAGTTGGATACTGGTATGATGGAGTCAACTGGACGGCAATGGTAACAATTGTCCATACAACAGCACTTTTGAGAACCTAATAAACTCTACTGACGCTGCTATTAACATGACAATCTACTGAGGCCATCTGATCCAAAAAGTACCAAAGACTTGAAAAGAATAATGGTAACAGTTTAAAAGCGTCTTTATTACGTAGGCTGTAAGGGCGGTTCTTGTTATTTAGAAGTTACTACTAACGTTTGCTTAACACAACATTTTCACATTTTTGACGTAGTACAAAATGCAGTTTTTGAATAGTTGCCAAGTTCTATAGAAATATTATTTTGTTTGAAAACCCTTAAGTAGGTCAGACTTTTATATAGAATACTTTGTTTGTTTCCAACTATAATAGCATAAACAGAACATAAATAAACAATATTACTTTAGTTGAAAAAGATTTTAAATCTTCTACTTTCTCAAAACAAAGCTTTCATATAATTCTTATTACTTGCAAAAGGTATTTTCCAGACCTGTGAGGTGAAAACACCTATTGTAAGAACTCCGTAGGGTTGAAAAAATTGAAATTCTTGTCAAAAAAATAAAAGATGGCTACCGCTGCCTATGACATTATTATTTTATGTTTGATAGAGAGCTAGCAAGTCTCGATCCATTATAGTGAGTTTGGCCGAGCTCCAGCGGTTGTTTGTGTTTGCCCATCGGAGTGGTTTCCACCTTCTCTGTACAGGGTGAGATTTGACGAAATTTGAAACTTTTAGAAGTAAAACGAAGTGGTCTAGTTATTTGAAGAAAACTAAAACTACATTTTGAATTACGGGCAAAGCCTTGTTATGTTAAAAAAAACCACCCTGTTTTATTTATTGCACTGAGCGATAACAGCTTGGTAACAATTGCTGGTAACGATGAAATACCAACTACAAAGATTTTTTTGTGGAAAATCTAAAGAATAAGCGTGTTTCACGAAGTTTCAATTACCGCTGTTTAAAATGCTTGATGTAGTAGCCGCTAGCCGTAACATGTCAGTGTTTGGCGACCTCCATTTTCTTGTTATGACAGGTGAGAAATTGAAGACTTGGCTCGGTTCGACATTTTCAACAAATACTAGAATAAGTGCTTATAGTTTAGGTTTGTAGAATATTCATGGACATATAACTACGAGTAGTATTCATGTGAACATTTAATCTATATTATTTCAAATGCTACGTGTTGATTTTTTTGTGTTGATTTTTAAGAATACATTTTTAAATCTATCGGAAAATTCGGAAATTTGGATGGTAGTTTTGTATGCAAATCTTAATAAAAAAAAAAAGGATGCACCCCTGTTAAGCCGGGGCGGGTCGCTAGTGGTTTATAAATAGTGTTCAACTATAGTGCTTCTGCAATTCCTGTTCTGAACTACGTCAGGGTTAATTTCTTGAGGAAGATTTTCGGAATACATTAATATGTAATAACTAGTTCCGTAACAAATACGACGAATAATGTATAACTGGATGCTTCTGTTCCCATGCGGTGCTGGCAATGTATTTTATGAACGTGGCGATGCTACCTGATACTGCGTAATAAAACTATACTGGGACTGACGATTTACGTAACTGAGAGTTGTGGCGCAATTAAGAGTGGCTTATATCCATCAGTGGAATGTTCGAGGCTTTTTGTTTTCAGTCATCATCATGAACATTGGCTACCCCGTACTCACTGCACAGGCCTACTACCTTCTGTACCATGCTTCCCAGGTCTGTGTTAGTTTCTCACCTCCCAGAAGAAATAAATTAGGTTTTTTGTAACACCACTACATAGTACAATACTATTTAAACTCAACAACCATTTTTCCATTCCAGGTGTCAATCCTCTCCCGTCTCTCCCAGGAGTCGGCGGACGAGTTCAACTTCGTGCGAGCGTACGAATGCTTCCAGCACCGCTCGCACACCTGTCTGGTGTTCGAGATGTTGGAGCAGAACCTGTACGACTTCCTCAAGCAGAACAAGTTCTCGCCGCTCCCGTTGAAGTATATTAGACCTATACTGCAGCAGGTTCTTACGGCTCTGCTGAAACTTAAAGTGAGTAGATTTTGTTGGAAGATAATACAACTTGGACGGAACACCGGCGCTAAAACGGTTAAAACAGCTGTTCCATACATTTTGACCGTGATGGTATTGCAGTTTTGTAGGAAACAGCTGTTTTTTTTTTTTTTAATAACCAGTTTAAATTTTCTCCCTTCTACCCTGTATTTTTGGCCTAGCAGTCTTATCAAGTGGAGGCGAAGGTTCCATACAACTCGATTCCTGACGGGTACCCTTTGAAAACAGGCACAATCAGTATAGACAAATAATAAAATCAAATTAAAGATATCTACTCTGGCTTACCTCTTAAAAAATAGACCCTTACCTACTGGTGTTTAGTACCTGGGTTCTGGAAATCAAATGTTAAGTCGCTCCATGTTAAAATGCTGGTTATCAGCTGCATCCTATTAGCCATGAAGCCGACCCCAAAATAATTGGTAATAAGGCTAGGCAGATGATGAGGTTTGGCCTAAGTTACAGTATGCACTCATTCTCATAGGTATTTTTAAGGTTTCCGTCTTGTAGACCTAGGCTGAATGGATATGGATAGTTCAGATATTTGGAAAATGGGAAGAGATTTGCCCTGCAGTGTCTATTGAGATGGGCTTCCAGTCTCAATAAATGGACCTGATCCGTATTTTGCATAGAGCGAATGCCTATTTGACCTCCAGAACCTCGTTGCTGGGTTTGGCTGGTTGTTCGGCACAGAACCAAATAGCAAAGAAGTATATTATGACCTTTTAACTCAACGTTTCATGTTTTTTCCAGCAACTGGGTCTGATCCACGCGGATCTGAAGCCGGAGAACATAATGCTAGTGGAACCGGCGCGGCAGCCGTACCGCGTCAAGGTTATCGACTTCGGCAGCGCGTCACACGTCAGCAAAGCCGTCTGCAACACGTACCTGCAGAGCAGATACTACAGGTAATTATAGTGTAATGCTGGTGGACGGACACAGGGAATAGAACCCTAGGTTCTATTCCCCAACGCTCAGCAGTCATGCTTGCGATCACCAAACCAATGGGGTAGTCAAATAATACAATACAAAAAAAACTACACTACAAGATGCCTGCTTCATCTTCAGTCTAGAGAAACTTAAATTTACCAGAGAGTATGTCAGATTTTGTGGTGCACTCATATTTTGTCAACAAACTTGTTTTGAGTGTCTCGTTGTCGAATGGTCGCAATTAGGACTCTGGAATCCTGATTTCTTTTCGGAGGTCGACCTTCTATAACTTAATTTCTTAGTAGCAGCGTCTGGGTTTGTGCTCCTTTGTAGCAATAGGCCCGATTCCCATTACATTGGGTAAAAAACAAAATAAAATACATCGTATTTTATTTTATTTTTTACTCCTGCTTACACATTCGGAGAATGTAGGCGTGATGTTATAAATTTTAATTGTATAATCATATGACCTCTTTATCCACAGAGCACCAGAAATAATCCTGGGCCTGGCGTTCTGCGAGGCCATCGACATGTGGTCGCTGGGCTGCGTGGTCGCCGAGCTGTTCCTGGGCTGGCCGTTGTACCCCGGCTCGTCCGAGTACGACCAGATCCGGTACATCTCGCAGACGCAGGGCCTTCCTACTGAACACATGCTCAACAGGTTAGTACTGGCTAGAAACTAGTAGGCATGAAATAATAGAGATTAAGGTGGCAAACACTTCGGTTGCCGAATCAAAAGGAGTTATGCAGAAACATTAGTAATTTAACTTTATTTCTACTGCAATAAATTCCTCTATACTCATAAAAATAGAAAGAACTTCCTTTCATTTTTGAAGAATGATTAGCCAAGATAATTGAAAGTCTGATATTAGTTTCAGACTCCATTTTGAAAGTTATAATTTTTTTAATGTTGTGTGCGACTTGATGGTGTCAAAAAACGCTTTCTATTTGAGCGGAAGGCATTCTGCCGCCGTTTTTATTACGGTATCGCTACTCAACATAACTTAGCTTCCTGCTACATGATTTTAATCCTTTAATTTCCTTTCAACAGCGCAAGTAAAACAGCGAAGTTCTTCTACCGCGATGTGGACAGCACGTACCCGTTCTGGCGTCTCAAGACTCCTGAGGAGCACGAGCTGGAGACTGGCATCAAGAGCAAGGAGGCGAGGAAGTATATCTTTAACTGCCTCGACGACATTGGACAGGTAACCTGTTGTATGAACTTTGTGATTGAAGCATTTTGTACAGTACCCAGGTGTAAACTTGACAGATCGAGCTTTGGAAAGAAAATTCGTTTTCGTCTTACCGACGATGATTTTAGTTAAAAGCTTCATCAACCTAAACTTGGCTACATCAATCGCTTTAAGGAGTCTGCCCACTACAACGTACCATACCATGAACATTTCAAGCATGGAAAGTAACATGTCACGGACTACTATGCACACTAGAGCGTATCACGTTCTAGTGAGCATATCATACACACATTTTTTTCAGCCTGACACATTCCTAGCATGGTCATAGTAGGATACGATGTGGGTAGACTTTTTACAGGTTCGGTCAAACTGGCAAACTGACAAATATTAAAATGAAGTATTTGCAGCAATTTTTCTGTACTGGTTTAACCAAACCTTTATTATCAGTGGCTTTGGCCAGGTCCAGATAGAAAGAACAGACATAGTCGATGCTCTACAAAAATAAACTTTTTCTAAAGCTCGATATGACATATTTACAGTTGGATACTGTAAGTTTCTCCCGTATACTGAAAGCCGACTTCTCCCATATTTTAAATTCTGGAGGTTTAACCGCGGGGGAACCTTATAGGCTGGTTATGGGTAACTAAAGTCCTGGTGAAGGCGCTCCCTCACCGGGAGCATTCGTTTATGATGCCAGTTCAGGTTTGAGCATTACATCTGTGAGTGAGGCGAACCGAGCATTACAGTGTTACAATACAATTTATAACAATCAATTTTTCTATACAACAAGGAGCTTGTGGCTAAATAACAACACAGCTTGCTTAGGTTGGTCCGTAGATGAGTGACCAGCCATTACATACCGAGTTTCCTTCGTGCATCGGAAAGCTCGTTAAACCGTTGGTCCCGGCTGTCATTTACAGATCTTTGACAGTCGTTACAGGTAGTCAGTCGCCCTAAATTCTGACAACAAGGGGTATGGCATCACAGGCGAATGCTCCGGTGAGGGAGCGCCTTAAACCAATTGTGCAATATTAATGGAGATTTTTTTACTCCAAGCTGAAAATAGATGGCTTATTCAGTGTGGGTTCTGTATATTACAATTATTTTAAATATATATTTGTTGTTGCACAGGTGAATGTACCAACGGATCTTGAAGGCGGCCAACTGTTGGCCGAGAAAGCAGACAGAAGGGAGTTCATCGATCTACTCAAGAGGATGCTCACTATGGACCAGGTTAGTAATTCTTCATACAAAAACGATATCACTATTTAAAGAATCTATACATCATCACAACACATCACATGGTGGCAACCATGTCTATTGCATTGCTGTACACTGCTGATCTTGAATCCCTCTCAATAGTGGCTTCGAAGGAAAATCCAAGCTATTAGTTACTTTCATCATATATCCACTCCGCGAAGTTTAATTCTTCGTATCCAATCAATACCACGGCCTATATCGCTTTTATTAAAATGCATTTCATTGTGAAAAGAAACTTTCAGTCGGCCATAACCGTTATTTGCGGTTTTATACTGTTCAGGTTAATGTATCTAGCAGATAACTCCATACGAATTCTGTTTCATCTGGTGAATACTTTAAATAAATAAAAGGTTTATTGCAGAAACTTGTACAACTTTCACAGTACTTTCTACCCAGACATCGAATCGCATTTGTTTATGTACTATCATTTACTAAATGACTTTATATTTGTTACAGGAAAGACGAATAACACCAGGCGAAGCTTTGAACCACGCGTTCGTAACGCTGGCCCACCTGGTCGACTACGCGCATTGTAACAACGTCAAGGCCTCCGTTCAGATGATGGAGGTAAATATTACAACCTTTAGTACGTCCTCCAGATATTACAGTGCACACAGAATCATATTTTAGTACTACTGAGTCGAAAAAATAAAAAAATAGAGGGAGTTCTAGTGCTAGACGTGCTAAAAAGTACAATGTCTATAAATCAATCGTATATTTCACAATCCTTTATCCAATAAATACAGGTGAATTTTTCAAGTAGGCGTGAATAGCCAAAATCGAAACTTTGAGGAATAGCGAAAAATGCTCAAAGGAGTCTCGAGTCCGATTTTAATGAAATGAAAACTGCAGTATTTGATTTTTGAAAAATCAATATTCTTAGCCAGGAATCAAACCCGTTGATTTCGGAAAAAAAAACTCAAGTGTCATTACAATGACACTAATGAGGCGATGGCGATGGCGATGGTGTCACTAATGAGGATCAAATGCTGTGAAAAAGTACAGCAAAAAGTGCTGATTACCAGCCTAGTTGAACAAATGAGTTATGATTTGATTACTTATTCATATTACCTATTCCCAGGTTTGCCGTCGCTCAGGCAGCGGCGTCGGCGGAGTGGGTGGCGTGGGAGGCGTGGGCGGCGTGGCGGGCGGCGCGGCCGAGTACGGCGTGGGCGGCGTGGTGCCGGGCGCCGCGCCCGCGCACCACCTCGCGCTCACCATCAACCAGCAGAGACTGCGGGCCGCGCCTTATGATAACCTGGTATGTACACGAACTTTGCTCACCTATCTTACTTATCAATTGATAATGTCTCATTAGTCTTTGACAGCACATTACACCTAATACGTTGATCGCGGATAACTGCTCCAGCTGTCTATCGGAGAGATATCGGAAAAGTAGCGTCTTAACAATTTCTGTTCTAGAATTTAATAAAAAAATCTGGAATTATCCACTGTATAATCCTCATTTAACGAGTTGTTTGATTTTTAACTTTTGTAACAGCGTGCTCAATATCCCTTGACGGACGTTATTGCATTGTTTTTTTAAAAACGTTAACGTTTGTTTTTCTTTTTTCACAGTACCAACTGTACCAAGGCGGGCGCGTGGCTGTGGGCGGTGCGCGGCAGTACGCGACTCGCGCGGCGGAACCGTTCCCGCACCAGTTCGTGTCGTCGATACTCTGCCAGCCCGCCTATCAGGTAAATATCTTGATGATAATCTTTATTTTTATGTTGTTCTACTGGGTGGAAGGGAAACGAACCTTTATATTTTTTTTTTAAGTTTACACTCTTTCTTGAGACAAACAACACTTGATTTTAACTAAATCGTTTTCAAAAGTCTTATCGTCGCTAATTCACATTTAGTAAGTGTAACAAAAACGAAGACTTTCAAAGATCCGCTTTTGTGAATTCGGCCGTATGTTTCTAGAGAGGTATAAATCCGAAATCGGGACAAAAATACAGATTTTTAATACACTACATAATATTTTTTCATTTTTCGTGTGCTCAAATCTTATTTTGGACTAGAAATTTAAAAAAAAAATGCGATTGCTTAAAGTACTTTTCTTAGACAAAACATTTTTATTTCCACCCAGTCTATACTGCCAACAACTACTTATAACTACCATCGTCCCACAAAATCGACTCTAATAACATTACATAAAGTATGACATCCACCAGGTGCAACAGCTGGCGGCCGCCGCTGCTGCTGCCGCCGCCGCGCACCACCAGCACGGCGTGGCGGGCGTGGCCGGCGTGGCAGGCGTGGCGGGCGTGGCCGAAGTGGCGGGCGTGGGCGAGTGGCGCGCGCCGCTCATCGTGGAGCCGGCGCCCATGCCTGAGCCTGACGTGTGGGATGCCTTCCATCCGCACCATCCGCAACACCATCACCCGCATAAGAGGTCAGTTTACCAACCATTTATAAGGCGGTTAGGAATAGATAAATGAAAATGTATGTTATCGGGCTCTTCATATTGCGAATCTATTATGATGATGAATGTGATCAATTTATTATTTCAAATAAAATCCAATAAAATAATAATTGAATAATTTATGTGGATAGGTGATTGTCTTCAAATAATTATGAAATATTTTAAACTCCTAAAATCGAAAAATTATTTAAAAAATGAGTATGAGTGAATAATAATTAAAAACGCCCAATATAAGTTTAGCCCTGAAAACAATACAATAAATATCACCATTGGATTCGAAACCTTCCCTTTTTGGGAGTCACAGAAGACAGTGATATCTTTTAGTTTTATTTGATTTAGAAATATCGCCTGTAGTACTAAAAACCGGTGTTGTCGACAGATCGACCAAGCAGCAGACGACGGTGCCGCACTACCAACCGCACCACCAAACGCATCAATACAGGTGCCTATTTATTTATTAATTTAACACTTAACAAGCACAAAGTACAGCGGCGGACTTAATGCCATAGGCGGGCTTTTGCCTATAATTTGTAGTATACATGTGTCTCACTATGTTACCGACGACCCACTCCTACTCTGATGTCCTTCGCTACTGCGAACTTTATTGATCTTATTATCATCATATTTTCTAGCTGTAATACTTTACAGCTAGAAAATATGATGATAATAAGATCAATAAGATTAATTTGATAAAGCCCAGTATATTCAGGACGATTTGTTCTTATTTTAGTTTTGTTAATTAGGCACTAATAAACAATCGCCTAGCAGTCAGAACTTATTATTTACTTTAGTTTAGCCCTGTACAGGCTGTTGATTTTGGAGTCAGTATGCTGGTTGTTTCTTATTGATTACACAAAATTAGTTTTAGGATATGCGAAACCTGAAACACGTCTAGTATTTTTATGTAAAGAATCTATGTACAAAATTTCAAAACTGTATCATAAAATATCACAAAGTTATAAGCTTGTTCTGTAACCTGGCGGTCCGCACAAAAACGTACCCGCGCGCGCGCCTCCAGCGTCGTCTTGAGCACATTGATAATAATATTTTGGCAGTAGGTACCTAAATAATTGCGATAGGTACTTAGTGTCGCTCGGTATCCAACTTGTAGCCTTTTTTAAATATTTTTGGGACAAAATATAACATGGGTAAAAAAATATTCTAATCGATTGAGTTACTTATTCTGAACAAACTATATTCAGGTTTCGCATATACTAAAAATAATGTTGTTTATCCGAGTACTCTTACGAATGGTACGTTTCCTCATAAAGAAAAGCACTAGTTTCATAATGGATACAGATGTCTAAATCAACAGCTTGTATACCTACCGTATAACTGTTCAAATAGTCCATAAAAGTAACTTATTTATTTAATAAATAGTATGGCAAGCAGCGGCGGTAAGAAGGAGCCGACTCAGCTGTCGCCGGTGAAGAAGCGGGTCAAGGAAGGCACTCCGCCTTCGAGGCACAGGCATCATCATCATGATCACACGTAAGTATACTTAGTTATTTGGTTTCTAAATAAAATACCAAGAGTACTACTATAAGATTATTTTCAAATTCTCAGATAACATCTACCTAAAAAATAAATTGTTTGATATAATGTTTTAAACAAATGGCGTCCAGCTGTCTTATTCTATCGTCAGTCAAAATTTATCAAGCCTTAAGTCAGAATTTCCACATTTTTAATAACTTCCTTCCTATTAGCAAATATGTATAAGTTTTGCTTTCTAACACCGCACACTAATTGCACCTTTTGTTCCTATTTTGTGTTTATTTTCTGGGACAGATACAGACGGATTTACAAAGCTGCGTATCTAAAAGTCAAGGGTTTATGAGGTTCCCCCGGCACACTAACACCCCCCGACCTATTAACCAACAGCGTCATCGATTTCGGCTCACACAGCATTCCTGGCGGCGCGGCGCGGGCGGCGCCGGGCGGCGCGGCGTGGGAGGCGCCGGGCGCGCACACCATCACCATCCGCGACACGCCGTCGCCCGCCGTGTCCGTCATCACCATCTCGGACTCGGACGACGACGCCGAGCAGCCGCGCCGCGCGCACGCGCCCGCCGCGCTGCCCACGCACGCCACTCAGCCGCATAACAACCAAGGTACGATATAGCGCTTTTTTAATTAGACTATTTAAAATAATATGCTTGGGATGTTTGACTTTAACTTTAGAGTAAATGTTTTTTAAAAATTTGTAACCCTAACGCCATTTATCATTGTTGTTGACATTTACATACAAAAGAACTTGCAATTTTTGGTAAATTAAATCGTTATTGAATTAGGATTTAGCGATGCCATAAAAGTAATAAATGTGATACGGACGATTGTGTGGTGTTTATTTGGCACAGCGCAATGTCATTGAAGACGACATGACAATTTCAAAATTACAAAAAAATACAAAAAAAAAATGTTCGATTTTTTGAAAATTAAAATACTTTCTTTCAGCCTTTCATTTTCTTTGTGTATTAATAATGATCGTAAAAATTCTGTTTTCTAGGCGGCAGTGGCGAGTGCGTGCCAGCTCAAAGCGCAGGCGGATCTACCGGCGTGACCAGTGGAGGCGTGATATGTAGCGCGCGCTCGCCCAAGGACGACAAACACGTCAAGCACGAGCCGCACCAGAATTGTCACCACCACCACCAGGTAACACACAACGTCCAAGTTTGCCCAAAATACCATTTTCTATGAGACACTTGTCTTTATCGACGCGAAAATCTCCTTAAGCCTCTTCAGTCAAGAACTTGAACCTATTATTTAATTCTATCTTCTTCGATTTTCAGCAGCAACAGCAACAACAACAGCAACAACAGCAGCAGCAGCCAGCCCCGCAGCAAGCCGTCCCGCAGCAACCCAGCAACCAAGCGCGCAACCCGGGCGCGAGCGCGGCCGTGGCGACGCCGCAGAGCCAGAAGAAGCGCCTGCTGGCGCTGGCGCAGCAGGAGGCGCAGGCCAAGCGGGAACACGAGCATGCGCACGCGCACCTGCCGCCTGTTAGTATTGTGTTACTAATAAAACAGATTTATAAGAGAGCTTTCTCGTAAGTGTTGAGATTTGGAAACTTATCTTCATCAACATCATGCCGCACCATGCTGTACATCTCTGTCAAACCTACCGACGAATACATATTTGATACAAGTGTTATAGCCACCACCACACATTTCACTACTATTTTTAGAGCTGTGCATTCTGTAAGTTGACAATGTTGCAATAGCTGACGTAATTATTACCAAATAACAATACGAAATATCGCTTTGTATTGCAGTAAAATATTTAAAATGAATTGTGGAAATATTTTTACACCTAGTTACGACGTTGTCAACTTTCAGTAATCACAGTTTTAAAACTTATTATATAAAAAGTACTAGCTGTTACCCGCGATTTCTTTCGCGTCAAAGTTTTGATGTGTATGTGAGAAAAAAAAAGAAAAAAGTAACCTATGTGCTATTCCAGACTATAGGTAATCTATCTCTATGCCAAATATTATCGAGATCCGTTCAGCCGTTCTGACGTGAATGAGTAACAAACATCCATCCAAACTTTCGCATTTATAATAGTATATAGTACATATATATAGAAGATGTCCAAATTAATCAAAAGTGTACATTCTGTTTCATGAATAAGACTGACCATTAAATACTGCAATCTACCTTGTCTAACACAATGGCTTTTATAAACTTAGTATAATGTTTTATTGCAGAGTGGGTCGACGGTACGTCAGACGAACGACTATCAATGCAATCAATACGTGCCGGCGCAACATAATAAGAGAGATAGCGTGAGTATTTATATTATTCTGTACCGAAAAATGGGTCCATTAGCATCTGTCTCATCGCCAGTATGAACAGTCAGCGATCGAAAATTTTTGTCAATACTAGTCTGTACATATCCATTCGCCTACCCCAGGGCGGAAGAGAACCATGAGGATATGTTTTTTTTTTTTAAATAAATAAATTGATTTCGCAAGAAACTTACTAATTTGTTAAATAAAATACTTGGGCAGTTTCGCTTGATATTTTTCAACACCAAATGAGCATAGCGAATAATTGTAATTTCGAAATCTTGTCAACAGACCTGTTAGAAGAGACATACAAAAAATTTGAACTGAATATAATTCTAGCCCAATCTGGTAAAAATAATGAAAATACTAACCATTCACAAATGTTTACAGAGCGGCGGTTGTCGCGAATACCTAACAAACGCTGGAGGCGTGGGCGGCGTGGCGGGCGTGAGCGGCGTGAGTGTGAGCGTGAGCGGCCCGCCCGCCGCGCACAAGCACGCCGCGCCGCACGCCTGGCACCACCACCCGCACCCGCACTACAAGTCAGTATACATCCTACTACATACTAATTAGCTTGACAATTAGCACCTTTTGGACTAGGTTACAACAGATAGTCCCCCAAACCCATCTTCCTCCACTTCCTAATGATTAGGTAATTATTAGCTCAGGAAAAGTGGCAGATCAAACTCCCTAGATACATATATTTTAACTGTAATATACAGTGGTCAATTTATTTTTATACACCTAGCGTGTTCATTCAGTAGGAATACTTTTTTACTTATTATTCTTGAAATACGCGAATATAAACTATTGTTTTTAAATTGGTAATGTTTTAGCTTAATTCTATTCATTACATTAAAAGCTAAATTTTAATTATCTTTAAATCTATGAACAAAATTGCAATTAATAGTATCGTAATAGTATCCTCGTATCGGACAAAATTTAAAAGGGGGGCCACCTTTTCAATTTTGTTGTTCTTGTTAGCGTGTCGATGGCAATCTTAATTGTGTCGGCCCAGAACTGAGCCAATAGTTTGGCGCCTTCAGTAGCGTCTATCAGTTCCTGTAATGAACGAACAACAGGACACGCAGGCGGCCCCCTAACTTCTTAGTATTTCTGACAAATAACAGAATTTTCCTAGCCATCAAATCCGTATCGTAGTTACAGCACTTATATATCGTAGCCGTATCTTTCTAAGGTTGAAACTGCAACAACAATTATATCCTTCCACGTTCTATACAGACCACCCGAAGTTGCACACAATGCGTCCCTCGACGGGATACAAACTATAATGATGGAACAGTTGATTGCCAATAGACCAATGAACGCGGAAAGGACCATCGCGGATTACAGGAGCCATACATTGTAAGATTATACTGCCGAAAACATCTTGAGTCAGTTTTTTGTTATTAATATTTAGTATGCTCGCGATTTGCAAGTTTAAATTTCTTAATGCCTGTACTGAGTAAAGTTCATGTTTTTTAGGATTATTTCATCTATTTTTCTATAGCATGTTGGAGAAAAAAAAAAAAAATGTTTTTAAATAGTTTACTGCCGGATCAAAAGTATTTAATAACACGGGTTTACTTCCATGGCCCTAAGGGTAATTGCTGACATGAAACTACAATCATCGAACTTTCAATGACATTCAACATTTTGTATTGATAAAGACGAGTATAGGTAGGCCGTGGCGACAGCATCTTATTCTCTATTGAAGCATGTATATGTTACATTAATCAACCTAAACTGCGAAAGAAATACAGTACATTTATCATCTTCTATCATTTTCTTGTCGTCAAGGCCTGGTGGCCTACCATGACGTCTTAAAGCAGGAGTATTACCAGTGTGGGAAAGAGATGGTGCTACACGACCTGTATAGCTCTGTCTCTGTCCCACACTGGAATTACTCCTGCTTTAAGACATTATAGTAACCCCCCTATTTACAAACAGAACGCAGAAACGCTTGAAAAAGTCAACGTATTACGAAACAGAAATGACAGACTGCCTCGTTGGTCTAGGCGCGACTGCTGAGCATGAGCTCTTGGGCAAAGTGTTATTGGGTTCTTCCGTTAGGAATTTATCAGTAGCAGCCACAGAATCTAGATTTGTGCCCGGTTGATGGCAATAGGCTCGCCCCCTATTACATGTGACAACCTAACTGGCGAAATGTGGGTCCCCTTCGGGGATTACAGGTGTGATGTTATATTATATGTTACGTTATAAAGGAAAAAAAACACTATCCGTGTAGCCTACGTCTACGTTAAATAGGCAGCTCAATTCAACAGTAGACTGTAAGCGATGTTTATCTATAATATTAACGTTGTACGACTCTAAAGGTAACGTGTATTTGTTACAGGACCGGTAGCGGTGGTGTATTGTCTCCGGGGGGCGGAGTGTCACCTGGCTACCTGCCGCCTCCGCTCTATGTGCCCACCTATCATTATCATACGTGAGTTGATTATCTTCTTTACGTTGTTTTATAGCGATTAAGTTGTCAACATGATGGTCGGAGATCTCTGCCATTGCCAACTGCAAAACCAGAAGATGTGGTGTCATCTTACAGATTGAGTTCGAGTCATATGAACTGACAGCTAAGGTTGATCGGATATCATTCTCATTCATCAACTGATTTCAATCCAAACTTAGTTTGAAAGTGCAGTCTCAGCACAAGATATACTGTCGTATCTTCGGTCCTACCTGTGTGCATACCTACACCTTCCAGAACTTTAATGAGGTGAACGGTAGAGCTATGGTCAGGCAAGATTAAGGCGAGGTTATCCAGATAAACGTCGTTTTGTATTGTGTTTTATTCCTATATGGCACGGAATAAAATTCTGAAAAAAACATATTACATATTTCACACTTCGATCTAGATATTCCGGCAAAGCGATACACGATTACTTGCACTTTGTTGCATCCAATTAAATCGCAAAGACAAGTCTAAATGATGGTTTTTAATATTATATCATTTGAGTTATATTAGGTTTTTAACAATAAAACTTATACCATTATAAAGGTCGTAAAAAATGTGACAGTACACGGCAATCATAATTTTAAATATTTAAAAAAACCTAAACAACCATTTCCAAAATTTGCTGTTTTCATCATTTCTTACTCGCATCGCGTGCTTCAGTCCCGAGCGGAACGCGTTGGAGGTCGGACGTGTGCCAATTTTTCGAAGCCGCTAAGTTCTGTTACGAGCTGAGCCAAAAATAGTTTGTAAAAAATAATACTTAGTAAACACCGAGCCTAGGTTTATTTGAAATGTCATTTGTTCACAAAAGTACAGAAGGTACCTAATAGGGAACGTAGTCAGAAGGTAGAAGATAAGAGTTACGCAATAGAAAGAGAGGCAGCTTCTAGGAGAATATAACTGTAGGTAATTAGCGCTGCGCGGCCTGAATTGAACTTTATTGTGTCGTTGCAAAAGTCGCTATTTATGATTTTGCAATATTATTTATAAATTTCGGTAACTTTGGAATGGGCAACTACAGTACTTTCACAGTTATTATGCCTTTTGAATGGGACTGTAGCTTCATTTTATTATCTTTTTTTCGACAATTCAAAAACTGCCTGTAACTGGCCTACTAAAATCAAAACATTTATTCCACTAATTTATTTTTGTAAGGAGTTCTAAAAAAAGTTTTGTATTGAGCCCGGTAAGCCGAAGATTATCGAGTTCGACATAGGCAGAAAAAGAAAGTATGTAAGGGAGAACGAGACAGAATCAGTAATGGTCGTGGTCGATATCGTATTTTGTACGCACGACGGCCGATCAAGCTGTACAAAACCAGTTTATGCGGATCTCTCATTGTATAGGAAATCTATACAAAGCGAGGGCAATTTATACTGGAAATGACAGCTTCATGTGCCGCCGTGTGTACCTACTAGTTTTTTTTATTTAGTTGACTTATTTACATATTTAAGATAAAATCATTTTAATTTTTTTTATTTTACTTCCTCTGCATTTTGTGCTTTACTTTTTTTTCGGTTTTTTCGTCATGGGTGTCATTTTCATGGTTTTCGGGGTCGCTGATAATGAAATTGAGGTCAAAATTAAAATTCAAGATGGCGCCAATTAAAATTTTCAGCTTTGTCGTCATGGGTGTCATTTTCATGGTTTTCGGGGTTGTTAATAACGAAAATGAGGTCAAAATGAACATAAGAAAAAGCAGTTCAATAAATTTTGGAAGTCAACTCAGAAGTTAAACACCAGACCTGCTGCACCTTTGAGCGTTAATGGCGTGTCTGAACCAGTGGGGATAGCGGACATGTTTAGAGTGCATTTCTCTGTGACACCACGGTTGCAAGTCAATGGGCAGGAGGGGTGCGGTGGGGAGAGACTTGGGTCGTCTAGCCCGATTTACATCTCGTCAAAGGAGATAGGGAAGGTGATAAAAACCATGACTAGGGGTAAGTCTCCTGGTCATGATAACCTTAGTATAGAACATTTCCAACATGCCGGTCCGCATCTTCCTAGGGTCTTATCTATGTTATATAACTTTTGTATTAGGCACTCATACCTGCCTGCTGAGTTGATGAGGACGATTGTTGTACCTATAGTGAAAAATAAGACAGGCGACGTCTCGGACAAGGAGAACTATCGACCAATCTCATTGGCTACTGTAACTGCAAAGGTGCTTGACAGTGTGCTCGGGCGTAGGATGTCTGGACAGCTCAATTTACATGACGCACAGTTCGGTTTTAGAGCTGGGCTGTCTACAGAAACAGCTATTTTGGCGCTCAAGCACACGGTCAGTTACTACAACTGCAGGAACACACCTGTGTATGCTGTATTTTTAGACATTTCAAAGGCATTTGACCTGGTTAATTATAACGTCCTATGGACTAAGTTGCGTGACCGGGAACAACCTGAGGAGATAGTTGAGCTTCTCAGGTATTGGTATAATCACCAGATTAACCAGGTCAGATGGTCGGGTGCTTTGTCTGAGACGTATGGTCTGGAATGTGGTGTAAGGCAGGGTGGTCTGACCTCCCCAGCGCTGTTCAGCTTGTATGTCGATCAGTTGGTCGGGGAACTCAGCAGCACAGGGATTGGATGTTCGGTAGATGGTAAAATCATAAATAGCGTATCTTACGCGGACGACATGGTGCTGCTGAGTCCCTCGATTGAGGCACTCAGACGATTGCTTGAGGTTTGTGAGAGATACGCCTTGACTCACGGCCTCCTGTACAACGTGAAGAAGAGTGTGTTCATGGTGTTTGGGGTTGCTGCAAAGGGTCACAGGGCAGTGCCGCCAGTGTACTTATATGGTGTTGCTCTAAACAGAGTGCCTTGTTTTAAATACCTTGGACACAAACTAGTCGAGAATCTTAATGATGACCAGGACATAGAACGGGAACGGAGAGCGTTGTCGGTCCGATGCAATATGTTGGCCCGTAGGTTTGCAGGATGTACGAGACCGGTCAAGATCACCCTTTTCAAGGCTTATTGTCAGTCTTTTTACACATGCAGCCTGTGGGTCAAGCATACGCAGAGGGCCTACAGCGCTCTTCGGGTCCAGTACAACAACGCCTTCCGGGTGCTGTTGGGGTTACCGCGATTCTGTAGCGCGTCAGCCATGTTTGCTGAATCTACTACAGATAGTTTTTCAGCAATCATGAGGAAAAGAACGGCATCTTTGTTACGCAGGATTCGTGGGAGCGCCAACGGCATACTGAAGGTGATCGGGGATAGGCTGGACGGCGTTTTCCTGGAGTATTGGACCCGTATGCACAGCTACGGGTCTGATACTGCAGGAAAATACATGAATTAAATTGTATTGGATTGTAGGTTTTATTTTGTTTATTTTATTTTATTTTGTTTGTTTGTTTGTTTGTTTTTAATTAAAAGTAAGTACTAACATAGTTACGTAAGTTGTATCACTAACAAAATATGGAGCAAGTTTCCGAAATAAACGTTTTATTATTATTATTATTTCCTTTATTTATTTTTATACAAATCTTCTACATTTTTAAATATTTCATAAACTAAAAACAATATAAAAAAACATTTAAAAATATAAAAAATTGTAGCCCACCGGTATCGGGAACAGGGTCCAAGCTACCGGCGGTCAGGGCTCCAGAGAGAGGAACCTCCTAACAATACGAGCCGTGTCCAGGAGCACCGCTTTCTGAATCAAACCCTTGATCCAGCTGCCTAACGAGAGCCTCCTCAGGTATTGGTCGAGGGTCTTGGCAATTAAGCCATGGGCTGATACAACTATCGGCACAATGATCGCTGAGTCCACATCCCACATGTCGACAACCTCGCGAGCCAAGTCAAGATACTTGATTTGCTTATCTTTCTCGGCTTTCACGAGGTTCTCATCATGCGGGACCGTTATGTCTACAATCATTGCGCGCCGCTCTGACCGATCCACCACCACTATATCAGGTTTATTGGCTACAATAGTCCTGTCAGTGATGATGGATCGATCCCAGTACAATGTGATACTGCCATTTTCGAGAACTGGGTCGGGCACATACTTATAGTACGGTACTTCCGATTCCACAAGGTTGTATTTTAGAGCAAGTTGCTGATGGATTATCCTGGCTACAAGGTTGTGTCTATGCAAGTACTCTCCGTTAGCCAGACGAGAACACCCGACATATGTCAACCGTACCGTCCTTCACAATAAATCTCCGGTAGTTATTCGTCATCATAACTTCATCCATAATTGCACAGACAAAACCTTCGGTTTCTCCGAAGAGGTCCCCGGAACGTAGCCAGGCTACGGACGCTGATAGGTCTACATCGGGCCCATGCAGGGCCCGGAAAAAGCGTCCGTGAAGCTCCTTACTCTGCCATACCTCCATGCGGTCGTTAGTGTCAAGCACTACAGGTTTGCGCCAGTTCTCTTTAGCCAAGGAGAGCGGGGTGAGCCCCTTGTCCACCGCGACCACATCTCGATGCATCCCCACGTCGGTTTCAAGGAAATATTCCCTGAGACTGCATATCTCGCGATTGTGGAGAGTCTTAGCGTTTAAAAAGCCTCGACCCCCACACCTCCGCGGGATATACAGTCTCATAACAGAAGAACGCGGGTGATGCATTCGATATGCCGTCAACAATGTACGGACCCTCCTATCCAGGGCGTCTAGTTCTGTCTGAGTCCATTTGAGTATGCCGAAAGAATACATCAAAACCGGCATGACCCAACCGTTGAAGGCACGCACCTTATTGCCGCCTGATAAAAGACTATTAAATACTTTTTTCAGACGGCCAAAGAAGCGCTCCTTCAACGATTGCTTCATGTCAGCAACATTGATGCCCAGCGCTTCCGACATACCCAAATACTTATAGGTTTCAGTTGCTGAGAGGGATCTAAGATTTATGGAATCCGAGAGCTGGGTTCCCACAGATTCCACAATCTCCCCTCGCTTTACATGCATGACCGCACATTTGTCCACACCAAATTTCATCCTGATGGCGCTACTGAAAGTTTCAGTTACTTTCAGTAGCTCCATCAGTTGCAAATCGTTGGGGGCAAAGAGTTTCAGGTCATCCATGTAAAGGAGGTGAGATATAACTTGACCACCTCTCCTCAACCGATAGCCTAGACCTGAATCCTCCAGCAGCGTGCTAAGAGGATTCAAGGCTAAGCAGAACCAAAGCGGACTCAAACTATCGCCCTGAAATATACCTCGCTCTATCCTTATCGGCTCGCTATTCCTCTGGATTTGCCGACATCCTGGATAGCGAAGGACCGTCCTCCATTGCCCCATACATGACATCAGGAAGGTGCGCAGAGTTGCATCAATTTTATACAGCTCTAGCACCCTCATGAGCCATGTATGTGGCACCGAGTCATAGGCCTTCTTATAGTCTATCCAACATGTCGACAGATCCTTTCGGGAACGGCGAACCTGTTGACTAATGGCCATATCAATGAGGAGTAGCTCCTTAGTACCGCGGGACCCGTTCCTACATCCATTTTGAGAAGCGGACATTACAGAATTGTCATCAATGTGTTTGTTAATTTTAGCTCTCAAAATGGATGTAAGAACTTTATAGACTGTCGGAAGACAGGTAATCGGTCTATAATTTTTGGGCTCCGCAGTACTACCCGATTTATGGAGCAGGTGGGTTATCCCTGTTGTCAGGAACTCTGGCAGCGACCCTGACTCTAAGGCTGACTGGAACAGGATCGCCAGGCGAGCGTGCGACCTTGTAAACCATTTAATCCAGAAGTTGTGCAGCCCATCCGGCCCTGGAGATTTCCAGTTAGGCAACGGACGGACTGCACGAGCTACGTCTTGGGGGCTGATAGTGATTGCCCCCATTTCTGGTACTAGATCGCATGCTCGCTCGACCTCCCGAGTCCATTCACCCTCGGTATGGCTAACAGGCACCGACCAGATGCTGCGCCAGAATGAACACATGGCATCATCATCCGGCAGACGCGTGTCAGCCACACCTTGGTCCGGTCGCTCCCAAGCCCTATAAACCCACCTTTCATCTCTTTGGAATGTGCGATTCTGAGTGTATCGGTCCACCCGCCGCTTATACCTACGAATACGGTTTGCCCATGCATAAACTTTCTGCTTCAGGAAGTCGATGCGCTCTGTGACACGGGACATGTAGTCTCGAGCACTGATATCAGTCCCCGAGAACGCCCGCCTCAAAAAACGCATCACTCTAGGGCGAGTATTGCCCTCCCTGAAGCAGATCAGTTTGCCGATGAGTGCTCTGGCCTCACCAATACGTCGTTCAATCCTGTACTGCCATGACGGTACGGCTGGTTTAGGTCGTGTAGCTCTGTCATCAGAAAATTTGACATGAGCTACACGACATGCCGCTACAGCCGCACAATACAGGACTGAGTGAGCATCGGTGAGGTCTTCGCAGTTATCAAAATAGTTTGACAACTGCGAATCCAGAACTGCCACCAGCACCCTATTTTTGTTATGCATGGGCAAACGAGGTACGCGTGGTCTAAGATCGGGTTGCATGAACCGATATTCTCGAATCGCACCCTCCAAAGCACACCTCATTTCCTCATTGCACTGGGTACTTACATTAGTAACCATGTCATTACTCACGTTATTATTATTATTTCCTTTATTTATTTTTATACAAATCTTCTACATTTTTAAATATTTCATAAACTAAAAACAATATAAAAAAACATTTAAAAATATAAAAAATTGTAGCCCACCGGTATCGGGAACAGGGTCCAAGCTACCGGCGGTCAGGGCTCCAGAGAGAGGAACCTCCTAACAATACGAGCCGTGTCAGGTTATTATTATTATTATTAAAATGAAAATCCAAGATGGCGCCGACAAAATTTTTTGGTTTTTTCGTCATGGGTGTCATTTTCATGGTTTTCGGGGTCGCTGATATCGAAAACTAGGTCAAAATGAAAATCCAAGATGGCGCCGACAAAAATTTTTGGTTTTTTCGTCATGGGTGTCATTTTCATGGTTTTCGGGGTCGCTGATATCGAAACTTAGGTCAAAATGAAAATCCAAGATGGCGCCGACGAAAATTTTCGGTTTTTTCGTCATGGGTGTCGGTTTCGTTGTTTTTAGGGTCGCTGATAACGAAAATGAGGTCAAAATTAAGATTCAAGATGACGCCAATTAAAATTTTCAGCTTTGTCGTCATGGGTGTCATTTTCATGGTTTTCGGGGTCGCTGATAACTAAAAATGAGGTCAAAATTCAAATTCAAGATGGCACCAATGAAAATTTTCGGTTTTTTCGTCATGGGTGTCATTTTCATGGTTTTCGGGGTCGCTGATAACGAAAATTAGGTCAAAATTAAGATTCAAGATGACGCCAATTAAAATTTTCAGCTTTGTCGTCATGGGTGTCATTTTCGTGGTTTTCGGGGTCGTTAATAACGAAAATGAGGTCAAAATGAAAATCCAAGATGGCGCCGACTAAAATTTTTGGTTTTTTCGTCATGGGTGTTATTTTCATGGTTTTCGGGGTCGCTGATAACAAAAATGATGTCAAAATGAAAATCCAAGATGGCGCCGACGAAAATTTTCGGTATTTTCGTCATGGGTGTCATTTTCATGGTTTTCGGGGTCGCTGATAACTAAAAATGAGGTCAAAATTCAAATTCAAGATGGCACCAATGAAAATTTTCGGTTTTTCGTCATGGGTGTCATTTTCATGGTTTTCGGGGTCGCTGATAACGAAAATTAGGTCAAAATTAAGATTCAAGATGACGCCAATTAAAATTTTCAGCTTTGTCGTCATGGGTGTCATTTTCATGGTTTTCGGGATCGCTGATAACGAAAATGAGGATAAAATGAAAATCCAAGATGTCACCGACGAAAATTTTCGGTTTTTTCGTCATGGGTGTCATTTTCATGGTTTTTGGGGTCGCTGACAAAAAAAAATTTTTTTTTTTTCTATGTTTATTTTGAACTTATTTTCGTTATCAGTGACCCCGAAAACCATGAAAATGATACCCATGACGTAAAAACAAAAAAAAATTTTTGGTGCTGTCGAATTTTCATTTTAACCTAATTTTCGTTATCAGCGACCCCGAAAACCATGAAAATGACACCCATGACGACAAAGCTGAAAATTTTAATTGGCGCTATCTTGAATTTTAATTTTGACCTTATTTTTGTTATTAGCGACCCCGAAAACCATGAAAATGACACCCATGACGAAAAAACAGAAAATTTTAGTCGGCAGCATTATGGATTTTCATTTTGTACTCATTTTCGTTATCAGCGACCCCGAAAAGCACGAAAATGACACCCATGACGACAAAGCTAAAATTTTCATTGGCACCATCTTGAATTTTAATGTTGACCTTATTTTCGTTATCAGCGACCACGAAAACCATGAAAATGACACCCATGACGAAAATACCGAAAATTTTCGTCGGCGCCAGCTTGGATTTTCATTTTGACCTCAGTTTCGTTATTAGCGACCACAAAAACCACTAAAATGACACTCATGAAGGAAAATCGAAAATTTTACGTCGCCGCCATCTTCGATTTTCATTTTGACCTAATTTTAGTTATCAGCGACCCCAAAAACCACGAAAATGACACTCATGAAGAAAAAATCGAAAATTTTACGTCGCCGCCATCTTGGATTTTAATTTTGACCTAATTTTAGTTATCAGCTACTCCAAAAACCACGAAAACGAAACCCATGACAACAAAACCGAAAAAAAAGTAAAGCATAATCTTTTTTAAAACTGAATGTCGCGTGGCGTGTAATTTTGAATCATACCCGTATTCATGATCTTAGTGTCAGTCAGATTTTAAATTCACCTTATTCACAAAAATAAATAAGTATACCTTCTTATTTTTAATTATATCTACTTATTTTAATTGTTAGTAATTAGGTTCACGACGTTCATAGAATACGTAGGTTCCTAATCTATCTATAACCAATACTTTCTAGAAAAATAAAACAAAGTGAACTTATACATATCAATTCAAGTTGTTTTACTGCATCGCTCTACCCTGTAACGCAACTTAGTACCTATCCGAGTTCGTGAACTCATGACCAGTGCGCTAAGCGCGCGCGTTTTCGCGCCGCGTAATTTGTTACGTATCGTCTCTCCGTGCGGGGGCTGGGGTAAGCGATTGATGCATACGGCGCTCGGGGTAACCTCGCCTTAAGGTCATCGGAGAGCTGTATATAACCCGGTACCATCCATACGAAGAACTAATACTGTGATTTTAATTTTGATCCAGAATATAATGGTAGTATTCGCTTGCCTGTCCACGTCCACAGGCAGATATGTTTGTATATGTCTGTAAAAAAACGCTATATTTCGAGTTACATAGTCCTGTGTACTATTGCAGCGGCGGCGCTCACGGCGTGACGGGCGTGGCGGGCCCTCCGCCGGCACACCACGCCAGCGGCGCGCGCCTGCCGGGCTACCTGCAGCCCTACTCGCCCACCTACCTCGTGCCGCCGCACCATCAGCAGCACCTGTGGTACACCGACTGAGGCGCGGCCAGCGGCGCGCGCCTGCCGGGCTACCTGCAGCGCTACTCGCCCACCTACCTCGTGCCGCCGCACCATCAGCAGCACCTGTGGTACACCGACTGAGGCGCGGCCAGCGGCGCGTGCCTGCCGGGCTACCTGCAGCGCTACTCGCCCACCTACCTCGTGCCGCCGCACCATCAGCAGCACCTGTGGTACACCGACTGAGGCGCGGTCAGCTGGCGACCTGTCGCTGCATGCAACGGCCAGCGGCCCGGCGACTGTGTGACCGCGGTACTGCTAGCCGCCTATAAAAGACATTAAGCTAACCTATTACTTGACCGACGTAACTTGAGACGCGGTGAAATTTGGAACTACTATTAAAATGGCAAGAGGATGACGTTCTTCTGAGCGAGCAGCGCCACCTTGGTGTGTCAAGTTGTATTAGTCAAGTGATAGCTGTGTATGCGCACTCCGCGTGCCTACGGACGAGCGGGCCTGCGCGGTTGGCCAGGCCTCCCCGCCCGTAAGCCCGCACGAGTGTCGAAGGAACACAACTCGACTATCACACTGCAATTTTTAAATAAATCCATGACTAGTGTGAACTAAACGCGTTCCTTTAACAAACTCACGTTCAACGCTATACGAAGTTGAAACGATTACTTTCTTGTACAAATTGTGATTTTTATTTCTTATTATTATAATTATAAAGATGGGTTTTATATTTTTCAGCGACCTACAACTGTAGTCGCTCTATTCGAGTTATACTTAATCGAGTATAAAGTGTTTAATCATTATTTGTTTAGATATGTGTAATTTATTACATGGTAGCGTTATGTAAGCGCTTATAAATGTATGTATAATAGGTTAGTGTCGCATTACTTTGTATCGTTTGATGTCTGTACCTATGTAGACACAATTTATTCACATGTATTATATGGATTGTAAATTTCGCGTTATATTTTGCTGATAAAGCGAGTAGGTTGCATTTACTAATATTTTATCATAGTTTAGTGTTTGTACCAAATCATTTTAATGGGGAATTTATTGATATAGCGAATATAATATGTAACGAGTACGCGTTTGTGCGGAGGCTTCCGTCGCGTTCCTGACGCGCGACGCATGCGCCGACGACTTTTAGTTTTACGGCACACTTTTTGTCAATTATAAACGTTTGATTTTACTTGTACATCGTAGTGAGTACGCTTTAGATATATCGAGATTCGTTGATATGTTTGTTACGTTCCATATCAAGTAACACAACTATAACACCACAAACATTAATTGCTGTGTTTACTATCGTATATTCAAAATTAAAGGGTTTTATATTACGTAGAGATAATTAAATGTGTAGGGCGCGGTGATGGACTACTTGTATAGATGTAGATTCGAGTATATTAAACGAAATAAAAAAAAAACTATCTAAGATATTTTATAAACATTTAGTACACACTAATGATTAACTAAGATTGTAATAATGCATGTATAATCACTTTAGATAGAACGAAATTGATTAAAAAAAATATAATAATATCCTTTATAGAAGATGAAAAAAAAAATGTTATGCAATTATTTTTACGACTGCAATTGATTTTTAGTTTAATTTGATAAGTGTTTAGTGACACTAGAGCTTATATTATTTGCTGACTTAATACGCGTCGATAAGCGACTGGGTATTTCATTTTTGCAGTGTTTTGAACATAATTGTAACATGTATAGTCCAATGAGACAGGCCCGAGTATATCCCCCTCGTCGCTCCACTCCCACGCCGCGTTATGTACGCCCTCCGCGTTGTACATAAGTATTAAATAAATAAGTCATATCGTACAACTTTCGTAGTCATATAAAGAATAGATCGATAGATGCCGCCGGTTCTGTTTCGCGGGCGGCGTATGGCGCGCGGTTTTTCTACTTAGCATACGCTACGGAATACGGCAGAATATGCATCGGTTGCAAAATATATTCCTGAAATCGTATTATATAAGATGCATCACTTTTAATATATTATAGCAGTAAATTAATTACAGCGATCTTTATTAGAAGTTTAATGTTACGCTTCTTTGGACAAACGACGAACTCTCTTTAGAAATGCCTAAAATTATATGATCTTATTAATATAACTTTCGTGTAGCGTGTTTTTATAGAGCTTTTGGTGTGTCATGCAACGGTAAATATCGACGGATGTGCTTATGTGTCTATATCCTATTAATTATAACGAAATTGTCCAATTCAGGACCTTAACCTCTTTAAAAATTCTAGAAATCATTATGAATATCGCTGTCTCGTATGCTTCCCGTAGCGTATACTAAGTAAGTTTTTTTGATTGAAAATATTTGGTTTATTATCATTTAGTATTAAGTGTTTAATTTATAAATATCCACCATTTAATCACAAGATTCTATAAACCACTGCTTTATTTTAAATTCATATTAAAAATGTTTTATATGACAAGACTACTATGTAATATTATTAGTTTCTATCATAAACTACTTAGTACATTAGTTTTGCTGCCCGACAATAATTATTATTTTTAGTTTCGTATTTCTAACGGTTGTAGTTATAACTATATGTATGTTACTTTATTTTGTTTTATCCTCAACTGCTTAGTTGATTTCGGGCGTCGTAATGAATACTCAATTTAAGATTCACAATTTTCTAAATTGTCAGAATCTCTTTTTTGTATCAAATAACCTTTTCAAAACTGAAATCTTTCTATACTAAATACTTGTCACATCCGTTCATTCATTAAAAAAAAATGTAAATTAAAATAATGGCTTACAGAATGTTTTCACAATAGACGAGGAAATTGTGTCTTTTTCATGTCCTTTGTATGGGACATTCTGTACCTGAAAACTAAGTCGTTACGACGCCTGACGTAACGCGGACATGTGACTGACCGGGCCTTTGTCTACGAACATTACATATAACACGTTTGTGTGATCTTTCTTATATTCTATAGTGATCAATTTATTATTTTGAAATCAGTTCTAATTGTATCAATTAAGCAATTTATTCTTGGGTTGAAATAACAATTGATTTTTATTATAATTTAATCATATTTTTTGATTTCTAATTGCATCTTGGTACATATTATGATTATAAATTATGAAATAATAAACCCGGCCGTAAATTGACGCATCGAGGTTTCGAAAAAGTTCGGGTTTTTAGAAAGTCGTCTCTGTCACACAATGTGGCAGTCTCTTTCCTAAACTCGATATGGCGTATAAACGGTCGTGTTCTGTATGATATCGTCCAAAGGCCCGCCCACTCTCAGCGCCCGCGCAGTAGAAAGCGAGATTGCCCCTCACGCGAGGCTTTAGTCAATGATCTCTGTCGAAACGTGCACATATTATAACTATTACCCCGACGTACCGATGTAGCACGGCGTTAGTTCGTCTCAATCTTTTGTTTTAGTGATTTTATTATTTCTAAGCTTTTAATGGAGTTTTGGGGTTTATTTTTAAGAGTATTAACATAATGGAATGTTAACACATTTTCTATAATAATTTAAGTCCTAGTTCATCATACGTCTGCTTGCGGTATCGTTGAAATTGCCTTATTATGTTTTAGTGTGTATATGGGGCATGTTGTCGCGGCGCATTCGACCCATTGTAGCGCATACAATTTATGTGTATCGAGTCGCGGTTCGCTCCACACTCGCTGAATCGATTCCTAATCACTACTCGGCCGAGCGGTGGACTGAACCGATGAGTCGATGCAACTAATACACAAGATAACTGACTGTTTGTCGACGTGATTCTGTGATTATTACTCATTATAATATTAGTTCGAAAAACTGTAAATGTTGGGTTGTTGCAATAAGAAAATTCTTTTGTGTGTATAAAATTGCATTTTGCGAAGCAGCTGTATGAAATGCCCCGTGTATATTTATATTTAGTTTAGTTGTTTATGGTTTCACCAAAACACGATACCGATTATATTTATAGAGGAATTATACGAAAAAAAAGTCACGATTAGCTAATTCGAGTGTCGACAATAATTTATTGTTCTATATGGTAACAATTAAATGTACAAAATACTCCTTGTAAGATGGTAATACTGCACTGGCTACCGCTATCGATATCTTATGTTGTTTCGTTATAAGTTCGGACATATTATATTCCACTGTGATTATTATGTTACGTTCAATGAACTGTATCGGTGAAACTGTTATGATAGGCTTACGTTTGGTTTAATTCATGTAACTTTTAACTACGTACCTGTCGGTACCAGCTGAGAACTAACTCTACAATAATGGGTATTTTTATGTTTTAATTTAGCTTATAGGGGCTTGTGTAAACAAGTTGATACTATTAACATGTTTTAAAATTCGATATGTGGGTGATCAGGGGATATAGCACTGATGTTGCTTAAGTTTCTCTTCAATAATAATCAAATAGTTTATTATTAGATGAAAAATTGTAAATAAACATCCAAATATCCCTTTTTATTTTATTTTTATTTTTTTCCCGTACCTTTTTTTCCCTTTATTTTTGTTTTTTCGCGTATTAGTGGGCCTGTCTTCGTGCATCGCAACTAGTATACTCGTGCGCCGCCGTTGTCTCATGCCTTATCGCTTTGTAAAGTTAATAACATAATTTTAATCATATTATATTAGTGGCAGCAGGCATTGCTATACATAATTGTCGTTGGCGTAGTAGTAGAGTGGTGTGGACGTGAGGTGACGGTGGCGCGCTCTATAGTCAATAGCGTGGCGAAAGACGCCTGAGCTGCTGTCTCGACAATAACCCAGTGTCAGACAATAATCATTCTTATTATTTGCCATTTAGTAGACATTTTTTGTTTGGCCCCTTATTAGTGACCATAGTATCTACGTGTGTACGATTATATAGGCCTTTAGAATGTAGCGTGTGACATGTTTTAGCACAATTCGCGTCAACAGATAGTGGATATATTTCACAGTACGAAGTCTTTTCCATACCATATCTTATAAATAATTACGTATATTTGATGTGCATTAGAAATCCATTTGAATATTTATTATATTGGAGGAGTGAGTGTTGCCTGTCGATACACTAGTAGCATTTTGTCGCAGGTTTTTTAAAGTAACGAGTACTTTACATAACAAATATTAAAATCATAGAATACTCTTTTTATATGAAGTGATGTTATCACCCATTTTCTACAGCTAGCACTTATCTAAATAATTTTTAATTATTATAAAAAGATTCAACGTCGTCTTTGAATAATGTATTCCTTATTAATATTACATTTTAATATATATTCCTTATAAGGCCCAAAAGAGGCCAGTATAAAATTTTGAATGAATATTTTGCGTTCAAATTAACAAACTTAAAATTTTAAAGAATTAACACGATTCTAGAGTGTATTATTACAAACTTTCTTGTTCATAAAACTACATAAAAATAATTTTTCAAATTATTCGTTATAAATTTTTACACATAAATCTAAATGTATAAATAATAGATTTTCCAAATCGACTGACTGTTAACCATTTAGATTATAATAAATCGTTATTCGTGCTTAGTCCGCATCTTGTAATCCGATGGTAGTAGAGCACAGTGCTACAAACGTAAGTAACTTCGATGGAGTCATACTGTTATTACGATTTTAATGTTTCGATGTTGAGCACCGCGTTATTTAAGATATTGATATACTATATATATTATCATACAGGGTGGAATTTTTCAACGTTACCTGGAGGGAAAGTACTCTAAATACTGGAGGTAGCAAATTTTACTCAAAGGAAACATTCTTTAATTTTTAAAAAGAAACAAATTGCATTCGAAGGTTTTCGAGAATTCGCTTGTGACACTCGGGATTCCAACCGGCTAAAGTCCGAAAAAATAACACCCTATACTTTTGTGGTATCAATAGATAGGGTATTGACCCTATCTATTGATGCCACAAAAGCAATATGAATCAAATCTCTAACAAACATGATAAATTAAATGAAAGTAAAACCATGAAATCTAAACTTATAAATTCAATGGTTTATGATAAATCACTCACATCATGTTTGTTGGAGAGATTTGATACATATGTTTGCCCTATCGATTGTCATAAAAGCACAGGATGTTAATTTTTCGAATTTTAGTTGGTTCGATTCCCAAGTGTGGCAAACGAATTTTAGAATATCTAATTTTGATTTGTTTCTTTAAAAAAATAAAGTAATGTTTCCTTTGAGTAAAACTTGCTACCTCCAGTATTTAGAGTACTTTCCCTCCAGGTGAGGTTGAAAAATTACACCCTGTTTATACTAGCAAGTTTGGCGACGATCGGCCGCGCGCGGCGCCTGCGCCGGCGCCGCGGCAATCCTCATAATGGTGGAAAGGGATCAAAGTCGCTATTTGTATTTGGCATAACTTAAGATTATAAACTCTAATTTTACAAGTCTGATGTCACAAGTTTGTTGTTACTAGACATAGTTAATGCTGCTGGTTAGGCTCTACTCTATAGAATTAACTTTTGTATATTCATTCTATATGTACCTACTAGGTAAACTATATGTGTGATAATAACAATAAGCTTTTCAACTAGATGGAGTACAATGAATTCTAATGACTAACTAATAGGCCAATGTTTATAAACATTATTTTTACACTTGTCTATTAAAAATGAATGTGATTTTGTCTGTAGTGATTAAAGTTATATTGCAGTCCAGTGTCATATCGCTTAGTAACATAACTCCTTCAGAAGACCCGTAACGTTCGGAGATTAACTTTATCTTATGCTTAGATGTGTCGTGTATGTCGTGTTAGGTCAATTGTACAAGATATTATTATGATCAGCTTCAGAAACAGTAGCTAGTTGGTCAGGTAGTGCACCGTTCACCAAAATGTTTTGCCGTCCAATGATAACAGTACCTTCGCGAGTACATTATGGCAGCTGGACTGCTCTTCGATGTATTTCGTTAACTATAATCGCATATTTCGACACCAAACCGACTATATTATAGATGTCTAAAATATTTTATATTTATCTCTAGAGCTTATAGAGTGTTTAGGGCTGTAGTAGTATTAAGTGGCTGTGGGCTGCGCGGCGCGTGCGTCCGTTTTCATTACAGGATAACATGCGACGCGCAGGCCGCTGCCCACAAAGAATATCAGGGATGTATAGCGGTAGAGACAGCTTTTTAACTTAGAAAAACTTTATCAAAGATTTATACAAGCTATGGGTGTAGTATCTGCGTAGGATTAGGATTGTCTGCATTTTATCTGTGATTGACTCGATGACAACGAAGGCTGACCAAAGAAGATTTTAAGTGTTTTACGAACAACAAATAATTATAGGAATTACCTCGGCTAAATGTACCTGAATGTAACGCAATTCTAATGTAGCTAATAAACGTTCATGTTGTTCTGCAGTCGTCGAGACCCTCAAGTTCTCACGCACGATGCATCATGTTAATTGATGACTGATTAACAATTACGCAAATACCGCATCATTTCTTTGGACTAGCCTGTTATCATTAGGTAATGTACGAATCTTTTATTCAAGTCACCATGTCGCTACGAGTCTTTATAATATTGAATAGGAGCTAGGATTCACTTACTATATATTATTGTATTGTATTAGATTCGCGACGGTCAGACACTCCCACGTCGGAATCCGTTGTCGTCGAGCATACACAAGTTGATAACTTAGATGAGCGCCATTTTCTAGATTTAACGTTATTGTTTCGATGTCCAAATTTATTGAGATTTACTGTCTTCTTATACTACATTTCATTACGATTAAATGTTTAATGAATGTCCAGCAAATACAAATTTGAGTGTGTCGATGTTACGCGTTAGAGCGTGTTATTGTTACGACCTAACACCTATTTTATGCTAGAATAGAGTTTCAGTAACGTAGGATTACGACCAAATTAGAAACGTAACTTTAATATATCCTAAAACACAAATATAGGTACCTTATATAATATAATAAATAATGCTACTGATTTATCCCGTGGCGGGGGGACAAATAAAGTACAAATTTATCACTAAGCCCCCGGCCGTCGCGACGGCTTTAAACTCTTTCCTTGTATAGTTAGCATTCAACGAGAGAAAGATGTTGCATTTTATTGTTTAAAATTAATATTTCAAAAATTAAATGAATGTTGTCGTAGTTAACTCGTATTCTCAATTATTTCAATTTTTAATTATTCTAAAATCCTTGTACGTACATTTTTTTCTTATGATAATCTAAATCCGATGTAATTTTATAATCACATTTCGTGTACTAGTTTGTGGTAGTTTAGCTAAATATCGACGACAGGATCACATTTTCGAATTAACAAAAAGTTGTATTTTATAACAATTGATGTGCCTAAGTGTAATACTCTATTATTGTAATTGTATATATTAATGGATAGTTATCGTACTAAAAGTCTCAGGACCGCGTCGCACGGTGCCCGGCGCGCGGCGCTCGCGCACGCACCGTGCAGGTATTGTTCAAAATTAACCAACCATTGTATTTCGTGTTTATGGAAACGCTGCATAACTCCAAAAATTCGTATATTGAGACAATAATTTTTTTGCATTAATGTCATTTTGAAAGCACTTTCTAAATTCAATGTACCTAAATTGATGTGAAACTTAAACTTTACCACATTTGATTATCGCTTGTAAATTGTAATTCCACTTAAGTGCGAATCTCCCGTAATTTTTGTCACAAATCAAAATAGTGTTGTTGTACTGACTAGCAAGTAATTTTCTATCGGTAGATTTTCTTTTCTCGTCACTAACAAAATACTGTGAACACTTTAGTATCAACTGTCGTGGTACATTAGAACATAGTCGTTAAAGATTTTATAGCACGCCAAAAAGACCTTTTTGCATTTTATCCAGGTTTAATCACTGTTTCATTGGGTATTACAAAATTGTATAATAGATTTATAACATTTTATGGTAGCTACGTCGGCCATTGTAACGACGTTTGAATGTACTAATTGGTAAAGTGTATCTTTGTGTAAAATCATCCATACTCGCCGTGTACACGAATATGATGGGTAATTAATTGGGTAGTGTTGTAGACTTGATTGTGATATCAATAAACATTTTCATACGAGCATCAATTGAGTTGTTTTATTTTACAGACTATTATTATCTCTGTTTACTCTTCAGTGTGAACATTCCTTTATCTCTACGATTTATCTACCTACCTATTGAATACAATCACGAACCACCTCAACTTATCGGTTCACAGTAATTTTATGTTATTATGAAAACATCAAAATATTTGTTTTTTTTTATCGGGTGGTGTGATTTAAAGAATAATTAGTATATATTTCTTTATTGACTGCCTCGTTGGTGTAGTGGTCGCAAGCACGACTGCTGGAGTCCTGGATTCGATTCCCGGGTCGGGCGATGTGTTATCGGGTTTTTCCATCAGAAATTTCTCAGTAGTAGCCACGGATGTCTGAATTTGTGGCCGGTGGATAGCAATAGGCTCGCACCATATTACATGTGACTTAAACATAACTGGCGAAATGTGGGTGCACTATTAGGTACACCTCTACTTAACCCTATCCGGGATAAAAGGACAGGCGTGATGTTATGTGTTATGTTCTTTATTAAAATTATGTTGCACCACTAGATACACATTTCCAGTATTGGTAAATACTGGAAATGTGTATCTAATAGTACCTTTTAAATTAATAAATCAATGAGCAAATCGTAAGCAAAGGTGCCAAGCTGCGCGGGAATCGAACTGACGACACAGTAGGTTCAGCAGCCATATTGATCGTCCACTGCGGGTTCTGCTAGATAAAATTGCTCACAGAGCAAGTATGCTAACCACGATAATACTGTAATTGGAAGACTACCATAGGTACCTCTTGGAACTTTAGGCAGCCATTGTTGAGTTCACTTGTTGCAATTTGGTCAAAAAACAACAAATCTGGTAAAATCAATTCAGTTCCCTTTAACTTGTTGCTATTCTAACTAACAAATATTATAATTTTTCAATGTGAATTCAATGAGTTTGTTAGGATGCTAAAAGAGCTAGTTGGATGACGTCGGAAACTACAGATTTACCTACAGTTGCCTCAGTAATGCTATAATGAACAATGCCTTCTGAACTGAACGGTAATCACAGTTTCAGCTTTTAAAACAAAGATACCACCGCGCTGGCTCCTTTCAATTAGGATAAGTTCATTATCCCTCGTCATCCAAGTGATTCTGTATATTGTTTGTATCTGCATTTATTTTTATTGGCCATTTCTACATAGGCCTTTGTAGAGTTCATACTTACGATATGTAGTAGCACAGCAACGTACTATACCCGCCAGTAGCGAAGGGTTAATTTTTGTAAGAGGTAAGCCGGAGTACATATCTTTAATGTGATTATATTATTTGTCTATAGAATACTGACTGTGCCATTTTTCAAAGGGAAGCCGGTATAAATCGCCGGTAGGAATCGAGTTGTATGGAACCTTCGCCACTGATACCCGCTTAGGTTATGCTTTTAGATACTTAAATCTTTTTATTTCTTGTCATCTTGTACCAGGAATGGGTGTTATGAATAAAAAACACAAATATCGAGCGAAAGAAGCTTTTTTTTCAACTAAATTTACAATACACATGTCTAAGAGTTCACAATTTCACATAAGTAGTATAAAAATCATCAATTGTTTTCTGTTTGATATTTACATTTTGTTTTAAGAAATGCTTGCATTGTGGTGTGATCAACAATGTGTCACTGAGAACGATAAATACATTTATATTCGCATAAACAATTCGCGGGTTGTGGAATATTTCTTTGTTATATTCACACTCACTGGTATGTTCACACTGGTTAAGTTTGTTAACTTTGAATTTCGCATAAACAATTCGCGGGTTGTGAAATATTGCTTTGTTATATTCACACTCACTGGTATGTTCACACTGGTTAAGTTTGTTAACTTTGAATTTCGCATTAACAATTCGCGGGTTGTGGAATATTGCTTTGTTATATTCACACTCACTGGTTTGCTCACACTGGTTAAGTTTGTTAACTTTGAATAGTACCAAGGGAACAAAAAGTTCGATTGGGACTACTCAAAGTTTCATCAACTTGTCACATAATGGCATATTGCTTGTAAACATAAACGTAATTATCGACCACAACGTAACATGTAAGCTCACAAACCAAACACTTACACAGTGGAATATTTGGCACATAATTAATAATTTGCCTCTCAACTTTCCAATAAAATAATTAATCGTAGTAATATATTACGTTAAATATTTGTAGTATCCCTATAATTTCCTTTTAAACCTACGAATACGTTCCGCTGTTAATAAATACATACTAAAGTGCACTTTATTTACAGTGCAGCAAGAACGTAGCACATTTTTACATGAACCATCTCCTTTTCCTTCGTCCCATACATAATATTATGTCAATCTAACCGTTATTCAGCTGATGTATTAAATTATCTCTCAATTCAATCACCCGAGGGATATGAGGCAGTTTCTTTCCACCACAGACACCGGAACTAACTCTATTAAAATAATTAAATATGAAGGTAGTAAAATTATATTTCGAGATCATATTTAATACATCACAGGTGTTAAAGAGAAAAAAATATTAAAATTATTATGCAAGTGTCCTCCGAATGTTTTTGTTTGTCAAGTTATTAGCGCGTTCTACGTAATTATTGTGTTTAAGAAGCAGTGTTATTATATTGTTTGTATTGCATTAATTGAATATTAATAGAATTGCTGTGTAAACAAAAGCTGACAATGGCAATAAATATCTTGTAATTGCTAATTTATGCAAAAGCGTCATGCTTATGAATTGGAAACACATTTTATCGAAAGTAAAACTGAAAAATAAAAGCCAGAATCGCCCATTTTCTTTGGACTTTTCTGCCGTTAGAATAGTCGCAGAAACATTAAGAGGAGACTTAACTTCTATATATTGCAGACAGGCGCGGCCCAGCATGGCCTACGATCTCGTCCGAATCGAACAACATAGTTATACCATATCTGATGGGGTCTCACAAACTGAGGAGTCTTTGAAGAAACAGCTATTGAAGATATTGGGCTAATGCAAGTTTTTTTTCTGGGGAACTCAGGAAAGAGCGGGATGAAATTATTGTTAATCTATAATATAAACATTGCAGTAAATGCTGTTAGTAAGTTAAAAAAATCAAAACTATTGGGGACTGGAATATGCTATTTTTGTTATTAAAATATCTTCAAAGACTCATCGGTTCTAGAGGCCACAAGCAAACACAAAAATTCATAAATTACGAACGTCAATTTGAAACAGGCAATAAACTACATCTGTAGTCACCTTTACAACAATATAAAAATTATTCATTATTTCTCCGTCAAGACATAAAAAGTTCATTTACTTAATTTCATTTGTGTGAATCGTCGATAAATGTACACCGGCTTTGGTTAGCTTTACAAATGTTCTACAACTGTCGTTGTATAGAAAAAATAAACATACACGATGTATGGTATATCCGAAACTTATCATAAATGTTAGAAAATTAAACATAAGATGAGTGGTGATAATGATACAATGGTATGTCTTTTTGCTGCGACCGTGAGCCCTCGACCTAAACCTGATGAGAAAATTTGTACTTTCACTAAGGGCCCCGATAAGATAAATCCAATTGACTGCTTTTAACTTTATTGTGAACAAAATTTAGAATACCAATATTTCAATAAAAAAAAACAATCTTCAATATAATTATATTATAAACCATTAAAATACAACAACAAAACAAATATCCTAAACTTGCAATACGAGTAGTTATTACTGGAACACAAATACTCAAAGTGAAATGTATTGAACTACTTAAACTTTAAAATTGCAAAAATTGTTACTTTGGAGGTAACAATGTCTTTTATTATTGAGTATTTGTGTTGTTTTATACTAAAACGTCTATTTGTATGTGATGACTTTCGCAAATTCCGCGCGAAGAGCGATGGAAGATTAGAAAGTGATCTTGGGGAGAAGAATGCGTCAAAAATGCTCCGACGCTTGTGATGAAAATTTGATTTCCATTACAGCGTCCCAGCATTCGCGAGGCATTGTGTTGTGACTGCGTAACCTTACCATTTCGAAGTAAAGTGTAAATATTCTTATAATTAAACCGAAACTATATCTAAAAATAACTTAATACAAAGAGATCATAATTCATATAATATAATCATAACTTATTTCAAATTGTCACGATTGTTCAAGTTTTGTGAATGTGTTGTAGCAGTGCGGTGTTAGGAGGCACCGTTACGTCGTCATATCTGTGTAAGATTTCACTTTCTTGAAGACTATTACAATAGCAATTTTACTATAGTTTGTAATTAAAAAGGACTTTCCTTGATTTTGCTACAGTTTGGGTAGAAAGAAGAAGTGACATACATACTCCGCCTTCTAATTCCTGGATATTCAATTTGAAAGAGGCTCTCGTGGATTCAATGCTTTTCGGTATTTTAAGAGCTGTACTAAGCAAGTGTCCTAAAGGAAAACTCGAGGGTCTAAATGAGGTAAAATATTGACACATATGTGATGCAAACGAACCCTTATAAGATGAAAAAGAAGGAGTAACATGGGTACTCATTCTTTATTTCCTGGATACTGAACCCGAAAGATGCTCCGTGGATTAAATGCTTTCCTTTTTTATCGAGGACTGTGGGTACTGAGTAAGTGCCCCAGAGACGCTAGGGTCTACATGAAGTCACACATATGTGATGTCAACGGTAGCTTTCAAAGGTCTGTATATTGCGGAAGCATTGAGCAAAACTTGGATGTGATGTTCAGTGACATATTGTATGATATATTAATTGTTGAACTAAAGATATTCCTTAAGCTAACTTACGCATTACTTAACATTATTAGTAATTTGGAAACGGTATTACAATAAATTAATAAAACAAAAATATGCACAATATGACAACGAGTGTGGCAAAATTGAACAGTTTAGAAGACGGTTCGGTAAGCGTGGAGGTCAGTCAAGTCCTTGATACCAGATACACTTAGGGGATCTTGAGGTTAAGAGCCCCATATTGGTTACTCTCGGATCTCAGATCCTGGGGATCCTGTCCCGTTGAATCTGTTTCTAGCTGCCGAAGCTGTGTGTTCAATTCTGTGTTGTCACGTGTGGGCGTGGCCTAGCTGGTGCGTTTGAGATGCGCGGGCGCAAGTCGCGCCACTTTCGGCGGGCGGATGTGCGCGCCGTGCCCGCACTCGTGCTTGTGCGCGTGCGCGGGGGACTTCTTGCCGCTCGTCGATAACCGCTTGCGCGGCTTCAGGAAATCTGGAAAGATAGAGAAATGGAAATTAGGCTTTGTTTGATACGGCATTTTATGTGGCGTGAAAGAATGATCGCTCAAACGGCAGCTTATAACAATGGCATTTCGATGCCGAGAAAAAAAAACGCCCCAGACGGTCTCGAATTCAGCAATAAAAATCAATTCAAATTAATTTCGTTTCTGTTGTGTTCATACATCGGTTATTGACTTACAGTGACGACGACGTCGTGATAAAACGCAAGGTGAAAGCGGTTTACGACTCTTGTTAACATTTCTCTGAGACGGGTGACGTACGCAGCCGCTACGATGCATAAAATCAGTCGTAAAACATTATTACAGAGGGCGTGGCCGGCACCATTGTGAATTGGGAAAAATTTTACGACTCTCAAACTGAAAGGTTCGTTAAGACGCCCGGAGCCCCGAGCCTCTAGCCCCGGATGCAGCGCCTGCGTCCTACGGGACCTCACCATATTTTACGACTTCATCCATAAGGATCGGATTGTAAAAAAGTAGTTTTAGAGTACTTAAAGCGACGGAATCCTTTTTTCTAAACAAATCCTTGGGCGGCGACGTCCTTTGTGAACATTTCTAATTTTGAAAAAATATGGCCTTAATAACTATAAAATTTAACGATCTTTTTACTACTGTTTAATCTGCGTTATAATAGTTGGTTGGTGAGTTACTGGTGCGAAGGTTGCCGTGGAGCCCGTAGACTTTTTTATAATCATACCTATAACTCTCGTTGAATATAAAATTTTACTCGTGAACAAAATGTTAGGGATTCGGAGCGTAAAGATGATAAACAAGATTGTGCTATGATGCAAATACTGTTGTTGAATCTGAAGATATTATTAAAAAGATAAGGTAAGTATCCGTTGCATTTTAATAACAAAATGCTAGTTCGGGAAGCGAACATGAAAATAGTTTGGCATCGTTAACGTTTAAAGACTCTTGGCGTGGAAACACAACACAAGAGAAAAAAAACAATGGGTACTACGTAGGTAATTATAATGATTCAACAAAAAAATCCTGCGGACATATTCCTAGAATCAAACAGATAATATTACTAAACTTGATGGTGAAGAAAAACCTTATAATAATCATTGAATTCCAAGAGCAAACGGGAGCAAACAGTAGTCGGGAATAATCGTACGCTATGATCATCTAAATTATCGGAACGGACAAAAAATGGCGTCGCGGCCGTTGTTTCCAAGGTCGAATGAAACTTGCTCCAATGAGTCGTGTTTTATCCTCCTGGTGGTCAAGTTCTTTAGTTTAACCAAATAGGTACAATTTGTTGCAAGTCTTGACATGTTTTTTGATCACAGTGATGGTCTTATTTGCTTAGCTTTAGCGTGTGTATTTTCTTGTCCTGTTTCATAGCTGTTTTCAAATGCTTTCTTTTTTAATCTTTTCTATGTCGTGCTGGTCTAGATTTATTTATAAAAGCTGTATTTGGTCGTAAAAGATTATTTTCGTCGAGAATGACCTTAGCTCCATCTACATTATCTCTTGAAATTTAAATAAGTTCAAAATTATCTTTTGGAAGTATGGACCTTAAAAATTGCTAATTAGTAAAAATGTTATATAGGTTATCGGTGCAAAGTTCGAAGCAAAATGTAGACAGACAAAAACATTGCCATTATCGCTGACTTTAAACGATATTGAAAAGTTGACTGCGTAAATATTTTTCATCGTAAGAAAGCAAAGAAATTAGGTTTGTAATGTAACGCGTTCGATAATTTTATGTAAAGTCGATTCTTATGCAGCATTTTAATAAAAATCAAGGTGAAATGTCAAGGTGACGTTAGCTTGGCAACAAGTGAAGACGCTTTTAAAACATTCGACGTAAAAGTCTCGTTGGTAATAATAAAATTGTATGAATCATGGTAAAAAACGAGGTTCGGTGTGCAGGCGGGAACTATGTCAGTGACGTCACGGAGCCAAGGTCGACTGGTGCTCGCCCGGAGGTTCCCGCCAAATTCGTCAACACGTGGATTTATAGGTTATATTGTTCCTCATAAAATATAACCTATAAAATCATGTTTATATAACTGCTTATCAGATACGTTAGAAGTAGTTTGTTACGTAAAAAGACTGCTCACATTTATTACGGTATAAGAGACGTGATAACACGCGGTCGTAAATAAATTCTAATAATAAAACTTCCTACATTCATTTTAGGAGACAACACATTACAATACGTTAAAAATAGCGAAACATAAATAGGTATGAACAAGAAAACGCGCAACATACGATGGAAGCGCAAGAAAATACTTTCACGTGGTTACGCAACGGTTTCCCGCCAAACGTTCAATGGAGCGTTTCGCGCCATTTTCATCTTGATATAACCTGGCTAATTCACGAAGTGATTTGTGTAGTATTAGTGTGTTTACTAGGGGGGACTATGTGTGTTAGTCGTGTGTTATTGGGCACGCGTAAATATGCGGGTGTATGCGTAAACAAAATGGCCTTGGGACGCGTGCGCAGGCACAGCTCGGTACAAACAACTCACACACGGTTATCGTGGCCACTATCAATCTTTTATCGTATACTATACTAGCTAACTGTGGTACTCTAAGTTAATTTTGATAATTCATTAAAATAATGCGTTTAGTCAACGTAGTCCATGAAGTTATGTCTAACCTTGATAGATAAGTCGGCCATTGTGATTGATAATGCGTTGCGCGTGATTCTATGATTGCTTTGAACGAAAAGAAACATGTTTGATGACGATTGGTTTAATGATCAAATACAACGCGGTTAAACAGCATTTGAGCTGTATTATGAACTGGCGTCAGAGTGCTGAGGTTATTTTCGGCGACCTAAATATCGAAGCGGGCGCACGAACTCTACCTCTTTTGATGCGGCTATTATTTACGTGTTTACCGCGCAAATACGAATCATAATACACGAAACCAGTTAACAAGAATAATTTGACGCCGTTCTAAGCAACTAGCAATCACTGGCATTAAGTATTCAAGCGTGTTAGTAGAACTAGTAATTTGCATATCTTCAAATCCGTTAAATGTTCGCGATTTGAATGTTTTAAATCTTGAATAGGTTACTGTAATCGATACTGTGTCGTTGCTAAGGAGTTATACGTATTGCTTCTTGTTAGTGTGCCAAGTTTGCTCGCTAGCAACAGCGCTGTAATGCAATCCACGTGCATCGAAGGCCGCGGCTGGGCTTGCATCCGTCTGCCAACACCACTAGAATCTCTGATCGCATGGGAATAAAAAACAAAAGGACATGTAATGGGAAAGTGAGAAAAAATGAGATCCCTACTGAGATGCGTCAAATTAGCTTTTTACCGGAGTGACGTCGGGGGTTGTCACCGCCCTTTGATCCTGCCGCCTGCGCAAGAGTGCAGGAAACACGTAGCGCAACGGGAATAAGTAATTGAGGAGCGTGGCTTTGTGATGCATACAATTATAATAAAAATGTATTCACTCTTTGTACTTTACATATTATTCTCCTCACCGCCATTACCAAAATCTCCAAAAATTACATCTGGCAAAAATGTAAATTGCGTCATTATGTTTATTGTTGTCGAGCGTGCCACAAAGGACTCCCTTTACAAATGCTGTCCAAATGTTCCTCGTGGGAATGACGCAAAGGGTCTTGGGTCCTGGTCACGATTCTTGTATCGAGAAAACGTTTCAGTCATTACAGTCGGAGAAAGGGACTCGAACCTCCTTTTGTCCGCGAACTCGTAATTACAGGGACGTGGCTTGTCTTGTTCAAAGTTTTTCTCTTCGTCTTTTTGTAAAAGATTGAAGTAAACATTATAGTGAGCGTGGTATTACGTGATCCAGAGATCCAGACGCAACGATAGACGGTGCCTACGCATCTCGACTGACTACGACACATAAAACATGCTGAAATAGCTTTTGAGTAATTCAACAAAAAGTTGATTGCAGTTTTTGTTGCAGGTGGGCGCGTTCCGTGAAAATGAAATAATTCAAGGAAAAAGATGGAGTTTCTTTCCTCGTTGGAAGCGATACCAGAGTCCACGCATTATACAGTTTCTGTGTAAGGCAAGTCGAATTTTGGGAATCGCCCGGCCGATGAAGCGAAATTCCGCAATCAATTGTCCTCTTACTGTATTGGAAGTCGGGACAATTCTGAACATATTTGTGGATGAGAAATAACTGTCGCATGTATTTCCCAGAAAACGGTTTTCCTCTTGCATAGTATTGGGGACTCGGACAACAAGTCCGGACTTGATCGGACACGTTCGTGTGGTAACCGTGTGCTGCGCGCGCGCCGATTTGTCAGGCGTGGGCGGCGCGTCCCGCTCAGAACAGGTTGCGCGCTAGCACGCTCCCGCCATCTTATTTTATTCATTTACACCTTAGGGTTGGTGATTAGTTTTCTTGTTATAATGTTGGTAGTTATCTAAATATTTTTACATGTATGTGGTGATGAATTGATGTGGTTAGTAAAAGGTGGAGTTTTTATTCTCAAGGGTTTAATTTATACGTTTTCCTTTTATGTTGTATTAATCATTATTAAAACCTGTTTAGAGTTAGATGAACACCAACACAAGTTCATAGAATTTTCAAACAAAAACTAATGTAGGGCTGTTGAACTCAAAAACTGGAATCCTTTAGTTAGATTTTTCACAGCTGCACAGTGCACAGGAAATACATTGTTACAGCAATGGCGAGTCGTTTGTCGGGAGCCGGCAAGTTTGCATTGTGATTACGAACCAGTTCCGAAATATCTAGGCCAAGTGAAAGGCGATTCGATGTCAAAATGGCGTGCCTCGTTGCGCACACGACGAGTTTTTGTAATTATACAAATGAGAGAAGCAAAATAAAAGTAATATTCTTGACTTGCAAATGGTATTTTTCTTTTCAAATTCGAATTTTGTAAAGATATAGATACAGACATGTAACAAAACCTTTATTTAACATTCAAATTATGGCTAAAAAAAAAGATTTACGAGTTACAAAAACAAACAAGATATCTTTGAAACTAAAACAAATCATTTTTTTGTTCGCATCCATATCGAAGACAGGAAATCAAAATATCGATATGAGCATCGCACAGCCCTAGGCAAAGTTCTATTACAACTGGACGTAGCATAAAAAAGGCAACAAAAAGTAACCCTCACAGCATATATCTGTGTATTTGTATACGTTTGGTTGCTACTGGTTTTGAGCCGACTCCTAAACAAATAAGTGACACTACCTGGTAGCATTGTATCCTCCTCTTAACACTTGTTCTATATTATCTGATATATACTTTAATATTGTTTTGTTAGCTTTTTTGAGTTCTCCTTATCGGCTTAAGTGGAGTTGAGAAATTGGCTGCAGTTTATTGAACAAGACATTTTTTTTTAAACGGGAACGTCAAATATCGAAATATTACAGTATAGCGTGAATTAGGAAGTTCCTAACTTTGGTTCACTGTTCACTTAAGCGTTTTCCTTGTTACCTGATAAGATTTAAGTATCAGATTTTTATGGAAATAAGAAAACATAAAATAATACAGCACAGCTAAGGATTAACCGACGTATTAAATTATTAAAAGCCTGGCTATTTAATCCTACTAATGAAGTGCCTACTGAATTAAATACTAAAACCTAACTACATTATAATGAGCAAATTAATATAACATTCATGATATCCAATAGTGTTTAAGTCTGTTTATATTAATGGTTTAATTATTCAAGTCTTTAGCGGGAGATGTATTTAAATTTATTTACATTAATCTCACTTAATGCTAGTTGGTCATTTAGCAACTGGAATAACTAGTGATATTTTACATTGAAATTAAGGCGTAAGATATAAGCCTGCTAATTGCAAAACGGGATATTAGGCAATTCAAAATGGTCATCAAAAATGTCACGCACGTATATTTGCAATGCGATGTCGCCATGTCTAAACAGGAAGCCACTTTGTCGGTTACTCAGAGCTATTAGTCATAATTGTATACAGGTTAATTGGATAGCCTACTTTTTAAATGATGACTGAAAGTCTTAAGTCTTTTGACGGGTTAAGGTTACTGTAATGTTTGTTGGTGGAAATTTGTAATTATGACTCTTTTTGCACAATCTTTACAAGTGCAAGGTATCCTGTAAGCTTTTTACTTTTTGGCAACCCTCTTGAACGTCTGTGGATAACGAGGTATCCCAAAAATGACACCGAAAGTGTTATTATTTGTTTTTCGGTGCAAATAAATTCCAAGACATCTGCCTTTTTATAACGCAGCACAAAAAACGTGTTGAAACTAAAACTGACTCATAAAATGGTATCATTCCAAGAACATTTTATTACACCTAAAATGATTGCAGCTAAAATTGTCTGGTAATTCTAAGGTAGACCAGACTGGGTTCTGTCTTTAGATTGCAATTATTGAGATTCAATCTACAAAACAGGATGTCGTTAATACATGGTCAGATTGCAAACTGAATTAGGCAGACTTTTTTGTAGATGCATGAGAAAATGAACAATTTGCAAAACAATCGTGTTTTTTTCCAGTAATTGGGACATTGGCTTGCAGATTGTCGACCAAAGTCATCCAGAGCAATTGTAAGTAATCTACCAATTAAGAACACGGCACATACAGATGTCTCTTTTGAAACTGTTTACTAAACAATTTAGTTTCTTGCATATTGTTTTGAAAATATGTGGGCATTGCAAGCTTAAATATTATGTTAACAGAAGTGTTTTTAGCACTCCCTCTAGTGAAGATATATCTTCACCTTTATAGCTTCAAACAAAGTTAAAATTGCCGTAATGTTACGAGTATAATGCAGTTTTCCTTAATTGGTAGTCGTGTGAAACTAAACAATGAATTGACAACATGGAAACGCGTTTACATAGAAAATAGCGGTGTTAACGTATGTATGATGTATGTATGAGCTAGCAAATGATTGATGGTGGCAACGATAACGTTAGATTGATAGTAATCTGATGTCAAGTGAATGACTCTTCTATCTCTTTGGAATGTTGGTTTTGTTTGCTAACAAAATCGAACTTGTTTAAATCAGCGGCAAACTGGGGACTTCCCAGTTCCCAGTTTAAAATTAACAGGCGAAAAATTTGTCACTACTTAATAAAACTATTCTGCAGCATGTGACAGTATTTCGAGCTCCAAAACCAGTCTAAAATACGATTAACCTAGGCTATGTCCGACTAACATTAGAAAACGCCAGTGAGCGCGCTACGCGTGCTTGTGAAAGTAAAGAGAACTAGCGAAATGCCATTGTTGCGTTGCGTGTCCAACCGCTCCCCAGTACCCAGATATAATAGCAGAGGCAGATCTATTCGCAGGGAAAATTGTAGGTGTTGCGTCAGTTCTACCATAAACATAGGGTTTTATACGTCATGTATTATTTATATAGTAAATTGCAGAAAAGATTGTGTTAAAGAGTGGGTTAAACCGACTGAGATTGTTCTTTCTTTCGAAAGAGGTTTTAAGTAAGAAATGTATGCATAGAAAATGGCTCTTACAAGCAAATTACAATTTTGTTCGCGTTGTTCTGTCTATTGTTAGTATATTTTTTTAATGTCTTTGCAGTGAGTATACATAAAATTCAGAAAAGATACTGATGCAATAGTGGAGGTTGAATCAACTGAGATTTTCCATTTCCCTCCGATTCTAATGACTCAAGTAAAGTGATAACCCACATCATAAATTCAAGACCAAACTTTCACACCTTTTCTGGCTTTTTATACAAAAAACAACAAAGAATCCTTGATTAAAATTAACAGACAATAAAAAATTCTTTGTACGTCCGTTTATTTATTTGTCAAACAATCGTGTATGAATACGGAATGACGGACCGCCCTCAAACACGAATGTTGACGTAGTTTTGACGGGTTGTTTGTCAAACATGTTTGATAGTGTGCCGCGTTCCCAGTTCCCAGTGAAATTGACAAAATTATCTGATTATTTATTTAGGGGTTGTGTCGGATTATGATTGTTTATTTATTAAACCTTTAAGTCGACGTAGGACAGCATATATTTAGGTGTTAGTTGATAGATTTGCCGTAAGAATTGCATCTGTCATTAGGGTCAAGCGCATTTATTACCTATCAAGTGTTGCAACAAAAAATATGATCATTAAAAATCCTAACGACCACACTGGATATACAATTATTCTAGACGAGAATCCGCAGTGCTCTCGAACCGTAAAATGATGAGATAAATCATGACAACAAATTGCAAACACTTGTGGCATTACGGTGCACGGGCGAAGGTCATCGCACCGCCATTTTGAATTTATTCATACGAACCCCAGTTTGATGCATTGTGCAAAAGTGGCAATGGCCTGTAATTTCAGGCTTTGTTTAAGATTTTTGACCAAAATATTAATGCTTTACGTATACTCTGCATAAAAACCGTATTCTGATTCAAAACATAAATGCGGAACAAAGCAACATAGTTTTTTAAGTACCAGCTAGTTGCCAGTTGCTACCGATGAGGCATTCCGGTAGGTAAGCCATAATTATTTATGATGCATTCTATAATTAACAACCACTTCAAATTACGGCCTGTCAACGTTCTACGTGTGTTGCTTGTACCGGCGAACAAAGACATAAAAAGTTGCCCATGGGTTTCACATAAATCAAATAACATTATTATATATATAAGAAACTCTTTCTAAAACACATTTTAAATTAAAAAATACACACACGATCGCTAATATGTTTATAAACATCGCACTGGCACTTTCTAAACAATTTTATTGCACTGGTAATCCCGAGATTTAAAAACAGAACAAAATAAAAACCAATTCATTGACGTTTCTCTCGGCGGCCATTACGTTTTTTGCAACATATTCTATCGGGAGCGGGTGGATAACCCGGGTGCGTTGACTTATGCCCAGACGTGCCCAGCCTGAGCCCAGTGCCCAGGTGTCGTTAGGTAAGCCCACGGACGAGTAAATTGCAGGGAGCCGCGAGTTACTGAAGATATTGCCTCCCTATGTGTCATTATGTCGAGATTCTTTTTTTCTATCGATTGTATTGATTATTGAGAAATCTATAGGATTATAGTGAGTTTTATGATTGATGGGATGGGAAGGGATGTACTTATGCTACTTTGAGAGCATCTGGGAACTTAGATAGTTAGGAGGATGTACTGAGATTACATTGAGGTGTGGAGTAAATCTGGGAAATAATCAAGAACCTTCTGTCTGTAGACACCGTTTTGCTTTATTCGCGTGACAGATAAAAAACAGTACCATCGAAATAATTATAAACATGTAAACGTTGCATCACTTTCAAATAAAACCCTTATCTTTAGTGCACTGTGCAACCGATATTTTAATAATGCGTAGATATAGTAGCACAAAAGATTGGGAAATAATCTTCAAGTCAATGACCGACCCACCCTTTTTAAAAGGCTGCAGGTTCTATTCAACATTCTTAAGATGCAATACGTATCGTCCCTCAAAACTACATAAAGGGAGCGTAATCAAAAAATCTTTACAGCGAGCGTCACTGGGAACTTTAAAAAATATTTTATTTATTTGTCGATTCCAAAGATGTAACTTCATCCCGACTACTGTGCAGGTATGAGCTAAACGATGGGTCCTAATGAATGTTTAATAAAGCGCGCCCCGCGGGGGCGGCAAGTTCAAAGGATGCGCGGGCGCGCGTCGACGATCAAAGCCGCCGTTATCGAGCACTCGAGCTATCGACAGATACCGCTCATTTACAGAACATTGCTACTGGGATACGCTTCTCGATTATCTCAGGATTATCTTTGCATGGCACCGTTTTGAGAGCTTGAAATGCATTTACAGTTTTGTCAAAATGACGCGACTTGGCCTTAAAGCACCTTAAGTGTATTTTTAATGGGCCAGAGCAAAAAGCGTTTAATTTTCCAGATGTGAAGATTGTATGTCTCAGAGATCGTAAACAAAACAGATATGTTTCAACAATGTAAATGTTGCAATATCTTTAAAGTAACACAAATAAAAGTTTCGACGTTCTCGAGAGTATTTTTGCTACAGCCACTGGAATGGATGCACAAACCGCATTCTCAGATTTTATGCGAACATAAACGTAAATCATACTGGGTCGCAGTCGTAGCTCCCGAAACACGCAGCGTAAGACAAAAGCTCTGGGTTTAAGTATGGTATTTATTATTCTGAAATGTAGTTTGGCTTCCTGAATTGCAATTGAGAAATGCGTCAGCTTTTAACCTGTAATATTAGTTGTTTGGCCGATGATTCGGAATTCCAGTATCTGACAGTTATTATCTCCAAAATGGTTCCCATGAACGTTAATATTCAAATGTTCACATAACAGGAGCCGCTTTATAAATCGGCAACACAATGAGATCGATAATACCTCCAATAAAGACACGTAACGGCCTAAAACGGTAGCTAAGTATCGTAAAAGAACAATGATGCCATTGTCCGTTCTCATTGTCCCGAGATGAGTCCTATTGTGGACAACAATCCGAGACAAGTACACGATTCCACGAGCAGCCTAAACATCGGTCGCACAAAGGTAAACAGGATACCTCGCATTGTCAGCTATGACCTAAGGTCTACAGAGATGTGTGACCTCTGGACCAACCTCGGTATCTCACATTGTGAGAAACAATGCAAAAGAAAGGACGAGATTACGAGGGGTGATGCTGCTAAGTATTACTACAACAATGGACACAAAGACTGGTGTGTGTTTACCCATGAATATGTGGAGTATAATGCACAATAGGCGGTGCTATAATAAGATGCACACAACAGGTTAACAGCGTATTTTCTCAAGATAAGCATACATGTATAACGAATTCGCGTTTCATGTTAAATCGTGCATATTTGGGGACCGGCCGGTGTAATCCCGTTTTTTAAACGCACTATTTAGATGTTTCTGCTTACTGTAATAGCTGTATTGTTAAGTAAATTAATGTAATTAACATTTTCGTCGTGATTCAGAAAGTTTATCGTGTACCACGTTACGGTCGTTCGGCCAGACACAATAAACAAAAGGTAATTTGTCGGCTAATTAATAAAACAAAGGTTGTGCACGTTTTCGTGAGTTCAGTGGTGTAGTAGGAATGAATATTTTTGGTTTCCGAAAATGTTTTTGGGATCTGGGAACTGGGAACAAAGAGTTTTCGAAAGTGCATGTTCGGCTGTTTGGTCATTCCGTGCGTCATTTGGCAGATGAGAGACTATTTGGGCAATCATAATCGGTGTAGTGGCTTAGAAGTCCGGGGCAAGCTGGCGAGCGGCGGACGCCACATCTGGCCTGGATTAGCTGTGCTGTGGCTCTCACTCGACCTATTGGGTTGCGGTCTCGCGTTACGCACTCGAATTACTAGTTTCCTTGAACTGCAAGTTTCTAACTAGAATGGAAAGTCGTACCTTTCCGTGGAAAGGCCGCTTGACATTGCTTTTAACGTACATATAGTTGATTAACTATCGTTAGTTATCGATTGTGATGTGAAGGTGGGAGCGAAGGTTGAGGTTTAATGTTTCTATTAGTATTTGGTCACGTCGCAGGAGGGACGTAACAAAAAAATAATAATGTGAGTTGATACAATCGTGTGTCGGGGCGCGGCGGACCACCCAAGCCGAGCCGATCTATTACACTAAAGTGATTCCAAAAAACTGAGTAATCTAATCAAACACGAGTTTTTTAAACGTCACGTCACGAAGTTCTAATTACCGTGAGTCATTAATGCAAGCGATTTGTTACGCTTTTAACGATACTATTATATGAGCGCGTAAGTGGAGAATGGGGCTCATAAATTATTTTTAAGTCGTCGATAAAAATTAAAAATGGAAGAAAATAAAAGCACTGCCCCAAAATATATATTTTTTACATTAAATATTATTTTTACGACATTATTATACGAAGCTTGGGTGCGTAAATATATTTTTTTCTTAACGAGCTTTTACGAGCTGACCGGTCGTTCAAAATCGACAAATTCCAAGTTTTAAATACGTGTGAAAGTAAAACATTGAGGGGTGGCTTGACACTGGCTATAAAGGTGTTTAATAATGACCGGCTGGGTCATGTCGTAAAAACGATTGGTCAAGCATTGACGGATCAAACGTAATAATTATGTTCTAAGAAAACTTTGAATATGGGTCAGTGGTGGCCTTGGGAAAGGAAACGCTAACTGGACAACGACGGTTGAATTTTATAGCTTTTACTGTATGCAATTTGATGCCTTAAAAATACATAAAACGGCGACAAAGTATTTGTGATACCGAGTAATAAAATAGATGTTAAAACATACAATGGTTTGGTTTTTGTTGTGTACAAATTGAGCAAAACGTGGCTACATAGTCATGAACGGTTAGCAGTAGGCCAATAAGCAATAAGAACGTGGGTTGCACAGTAATCCATAACGGTGCAGACGGTTGACACAATATGCATCACAATGTTGTTTGATACCAAAATATTATGTTTTGTTGCCCATTTTACATTCAATAATAAGCAGCAGTAGCTTTAGGACCTAGGGCATGTCTAACAAGGACGTCTAATAAAAATAAAACAGAATTTGTTTAAAATATTTTTCCAGTTCAGTTAACCTGAGTTTAAATTCCGGACATGGTGAAACCAGCCATAAAATATATAACATTCAATAATATCAGTAGCTTTAGTACCTAGGTCATGTCTAACAAGGACCTCTAATAAAAATAAAACAGAATTTATTTGAAAAAAAAATTCAGTTCAGTTAACCTGAGTTTAAATTTCGGACATGGTGAAACCAGCGCACAAAATATTGACACAACAAATGACGACAAACATACAGACAAAAAGATTGGCATATTTAACCTTTTATAATAAGGCCGGTTTTAAAATATTGTTTTCTCTTATTAAATGCAAGTACTCGATTATAATTGACGTGCTGATATTAAAAATATAATGCATATTCTCCGTGGGAATGGGCAGTGCATGTGAACTGAACTGACCAGTTTATCGAAACATCTATGCAAATTTTTGTGGATTCGTATCGCACTGCACCAATAAAACTGGATTTTTAATAAATTATACATAGACTGTGGTGCGGTGATTTTTTATTATCTGTGGTTCAAGGGATGATGGAGGGCTTTTCTTTGAGTCGTTTTTTTTTTGCAATAAGTAGTTTTTTAAATACACAAGGTATTGGGCGAGACCTTAGCCTAGCAGTGTGACAATACAGGTTGATAAAAAAAACTACTCCATTGTGTCAATGTTTTGTTTTCAATTTTCTTTTCGTCAAGATGATGATAATGTTTGTTTATTGCGATAAATATGTAAATACCGTGACTATTGATTTCTAAAGCCTTTATCTAATAGATATGTAATACCTAGCTATTTCTATTCTGACCGATAAAACCGTACATTTCCTTTGTTTTATTATCTCAATTATTTAAGCTTCGATGTTTATTATTCCCGTTCATTCGTTTTGGCAACCAAATAGCGTTCCCACAAGTAACCACATGCAGTTTCAACGTAACGGGTGTTTCGTTTAGATTTGCATACATTAACGTGCATTCATATAAACAACGAGGTGCACTTGTAACAATCAAAACAATGTAAACGGAATAAAGAAGAGAATAATCATTAACGCCTCGATAGATGTCAACAATTTAAGATAATTAAAGGGTTTCTAAACTCTATATTGTTTTTGAAAATTTGCATAAGATATTATGTACGTTTTGTAACGATTTTTCGACCCTTTAGTTGAGACAAAAGGGTCAATTTAACCGGAGGGTGACTTTAAACGAGAGATTAGAATAACTGTCGTCAACCTTTAACAAAAGTTTAAGATCGCGAAAAGGAAAATTGCTTTCGTGGAACATAAAATACAATTTGTGCAAAAATACAATCAGTAATTTCTAGTTTATCGTGTAAAATAGCTAGTTCACTTAGTAACAATAACAAAACAATGCAATGAGTATTACAATGTGTGGAATCCAAGGCTGGGCTTATCGCTACTGCGTGTAGAACCTTATTAATCACGTTATCGCTTTTGGATAGCTTTATGAACATTTAAAGTGGTTACATAGTAGTTGAATAATTTATGGGATATTACACAATTTGTAACATAATAATGCAAGACCATAATTAGCTTCTTTTCGAGCTTGTAATTATTTTTTTTGAAGTTCAGTTATTCGTTGCATATAAATTCGTAATTTTCTCGAGTGTTTTTTAATCGGTGGCTATTAAGAAACTTATACTCTATGTTTCACGTTGTATATTGGAACAATATGGCAGTTCCATTTTGATACGCTCCAGCAAAATAAAACAATACAAACGTAATCAAACAAAGACAAAATCGAGAGTCACCGGAGCGTAACTTGTAGTGGTTCACACGAAACAAAATCACCGAAAAATCTCTCAACCCCGAATTGGGGGGAGGAACGTTTAATTAGAATAGGCAAATGAATACCAAATGTGTATGGGAAACGATTTGGCTCTCGATGACAGTGTTTTGTTTATTCAAATTGCCGGTTGCTTTCGTAAACCGTTCGTTAACTTTTTGGGGGAGTCGGGCCGTTTCAGATTTTGTCAATTGTTTGAAAATTGAACTGGGATTTTATTCTCACGTTTTTGTCCATCTTCAACTCATTAGAGCTTTTAATAAACTAAAAATGAATGACGAATGAAATAATCTGTGAATATCAACATGTGCGAAGCACAAAAACATGCTATACTTCTAAATTACTTCGCAAAACTGCCAGACTGACTATTTGTTTTCTATTCTAACATGAGAAACTTTCAAGAATTGCTCACTGAAACTGTCACCACCATAATTTTCCTGTAGGGAAACGCATGGCTCTCTACTAGACAAAGAGACAAACAAAACATTATTAGCATATGTTCGCATGCGCGTACGCACAGACATGATCCGTGTAAATCAGGGCTGCCATTGAGAATTATGTTTTTGTTTCGTGATGATTCTCACGGTTTTTTGTTGAAATTATGAATAGAAATTGATACTATGACACTCTTGTGTACTAGAAAAGGAGTTTTACTTAGATAGTTCTAAAATATCTTGAAATTTTCAATTGTTTCTATTACTTTTAAAGCAATTTTCTTTTTACCTTCAAGTAAGTTTTCTTTCATTCTTTCAAAATACATTAGAAATTGCTTCTTAAAATGTAAATGTACGTTTTTCTTTATCTACGCCATTCATAAGTGCTGGCCCAGTTTCACAAAAAAATGCATATTAATCAGTTGATAAGCGAACATTCAGCCCTGCTCCTTAAACTAAGTTTACACAAGCACAACAACGCTACTTTGTGCAACTCAAACGTTCCGTTACAGATAACCGATGCATATTTACATTTTCAGTTAACAAAAGTGAACTAAAGCTTATTAGATTAGTGCATCTGTATCAATATTGATGTTGTCAAAATGTTTATCCTTATTTACTTAAAAACGAATAAATTGTTGCATTTTCTAAAACCGTTACGTGTCCTAATTTTTTTTTATTATTGAGTTTTAAACTAGGTTTCGTAATTATTTGCTAAGAGATTTCAGATAGTGCCTTCAGACTTTCTGAACGTGTTTTTTTTTCGGCCCATTAAAAATATAAAAAGGAAATTTTGAACGAAACTTTATAATTTAAATCGGCATTCGAACAAAGCGGTTGCTAATTCTTTACCCAAAGATTAGGACCACGGTTTCTTTTGTATACTTTCAAGTCGTATTACAATATAAGACATGGTCTTTGTCCATTGTTCGCTATTGTGCGAGGGGTCTTCACAAAGGGCTGGTCTTTGACCCCTTGCCCCAATTACGTGCTCGACTCTTGCGCAAGTTGATAGTATATCAGTTGATAGCGTAGTAAATAATGCGTAAGGACCAGACTGTATGGCTGCGTGAGTGTTGATTTCGCAAATTATCTACAAATGTTTGTTTGTAGTAATTGATTACTCGGTTTATTATGAGAATGCTGTGAGTTGTATGTGTGAGGTTTTAATGTTTTCTTTTTGTTTGGAGGTCTGACAACCAGTCTCCCAACCAAGGGGCTACGTGATACTCGGGTTGTGGTGATCGAATAGGCAGCCGCTTCATGTAAAATACCCTGACCCCAAAATAGTTAGGAAAAAAGCTAGGCAGATGATGATTTTGGGTTTCTGACCCTGTGAATTTCACTATGGTCATGGATTTCAATAATCAAAATGATCCCTAACAAAATTGTGTAAAGTTCTTTGTTTACCTTTTTGATATCATTTCAATGTACGCGTCACTAATCGCGGATTAATTATTTCGGACATTTGATCCTTGACCAGCAATATAACCGATAACATGCATTATTCATTCTATATTTCAGTTTTTATTTTCAATGCTAATATACTTTGGTACGAAAAACAACGCATTTACATAAGATACAGTACGTTCAAATTGTAATAAGAACCAAGGGCGCATGTGTCTACCAAAGGTCGTTTTCCACATGGCCGTGACGAACTTAGACAAAAGACGTAGTAGGTACGCACGACGGCCAATCAAGCTACAAAAAACCAGTTTTGCGGATCTCTCATCGTATAGAAAATGTATACAAAGCGAGGCCAAGTTATACTGGAAATGTACAGCTTCATGTGCCGCCGTGTGTACAACTTTATAAAACACATCTTTGTCGGTGTATCGTAAAAGACGCGTGTTGTTTACACTATTCCTGTATACAGTCTTAATTTTGATTTTGACCTACCGCAAGCTAAGGAATATTTAGAAAAACGTTGTTTCGGTTCATTTGCTTTCTGATATGCGGGATAGTCTATCATTGTTCTCTGTTTGCCAACATATTAGCGCGGCTGAATAATTTGACGTATCTGCTTTGATAAGGATTTTATTAGTATCTGTTCTGTTTAATAAAACAATCAAGTTCGTATCGTAGTTTTGTGTATCATTTGCGTCAGATAAAGCCAGTAGGGTATCCAAATTGTGGATAGAAACAACTCTATAATCATTTCCAAAGGCTAGGCCCCAATTATTTTCAGATTAACCTTTCTGTATACCAAAAAAACATGTTACAGAAAAGCTTAGTCATTGTAATTTTCGCGCCTTATTCTCGACCCTAATCTAGCCCAAAGCAATCCATCATTCTGCCTATTATAAACTCAATTAAATCTCATTTGCATAACCTTTGCCGGACTAGGGTCTCTCCATTCTCTCGTCTTAGACATGTCACCACCTTTGTTCAGCGGTAACCTACTCCTATTCAAAAGGGACAACTTAGCGACAAAGCAACGTTTGACCCTCAATGGATGAGAAAAGCATTATTTGTGTATTTTAAGCAATAAACAGTGCATTTTATGCGATTGTGAGCTGTTTTTTTTATTTAAATCAGAATGGCTGAATGCACATTGTCCGTTGCGTGAGCTCGTGGACTGCAGTGCGCAGGTACCGTTGATGCATAATCATTAAAAATTATCGAGTCGAGCGAGAGTAAGTCAGCTTTGCTCTCGACTATTGCATGGGAATTCCGCGCCGATCGCGCTTGGCGGGAAAAGTGACGTTTGCGAGTGACAGGTGAAGGATAACAATGACAGTTGCAACTTTTAAATTTATGATATCAATGAATTAATTCATTCAGCCTCTTGTTATTTTTGTGCGAATAAAAATAGCGTTGCATTTTTTGAACTCATTAATTTTCCTTTATGTTGTTTGACAAATAAAAGGTTGATCCATTTTTTAAGACTCACAATGACGAACGTGTCGCGACGTTGGGAATCAGAATAAAAGAGCGAGGTTAATCCTCGAGTGATGCCTAATCCTTTTTAGGAACGCCTGAATGCATTGTGTGTCGCTTGTAAAGACGCGAGGCAAAAACGAAGACATAAAAATTGTTTAGAAGTTTGGTTGAATGACGACCTATAGACGCACAGGTATGTATACTATACTTGTTATGTATACAGCACGTCAAAGAAAAATAAACGTCTTTTGATATTCCATATGTGTCACTTCAAACTATGTAGCGTATACTAAACCAAACAATAACAAAACGCATCAAGATTCAGGATTAGACGCACACACCCACACGCATACACACAAAAAAAGGATAACAAACAGTAATACAATAATTTTCATTCCTTTTCTGTGCGTACGCGCATCCTATCTGTTGCACTCGCGCATGTGGTGCTATCCCGCTCGCTCACCCCGGTCATTGACCTCACATCTCCGACGAGATTGCATCTAGTGGCCATACCATACAGCTTCCCCCAGATAGACGCAGCACAATTTCTGGCCAATTAAAAGATAAATTTTTAATACGGCTGCTGTATTGGGCCAGATTTACTGGCATTTTTATTGTTTAAAAATGTTTTACTTCTAAAGCCGCTTGCGAAACATTAGATTAAGTGTGACCCAGTTACTGGTACTGTATTTCAGATAAGAAAAAAATTCTACGCAATTTTTCCGGCGTCGCGTGCGCACCGATATTGATATCCTGGACGCGGTAAAGCGTGGCACGCTGACCGTTGGTTCGTTCCAAACAAAATTTGAATCCCTCCCAAACAAAAACTACAAGCCGTGTCGTAGTTTATTTATGACATAGTACAAAATCTCCAACAAGACGAGCGTAGTTTTTTGTACCCACTAACCCGTGATGAAAAAACCAAAACAATTTTTTGTCGAATCCAAAATCGTTTTACGAGCGCCCTCGAATAGTAACCAAGCGGGACGGGGATATGGTCCATCTCTTTCCTTCTCTGGAGTGGAAAGAAACTGACACTTTGGTTAATAAGTCTTTTGTAAGGTTTCTTAGAACACGTTGCGTTGGCGTGATCGCTCCCCATCTAATAAGACACCTCGATAAAAACAGTCGCAATTGCGCTTCGTAGAACTAAGACAAAGTAAGCGCAGTTGACTTTTGTTCGTTAATTGACTGTGGACGTACTAACGAAATGGAAAAGACAATAGAATTAGCTCCATTACTTAATTGCATCATCGATGGATGCTCTCCGCTCAACAGAGAGAGCAATGGAAACTGAAACATCGGTGCATTCGTGCGCGCCCCGTTTCATGTAGTAATAGATTTATAATCATGGCAAATTAAATAATGAAATGTCTATTTGATTGTGTACAATGACTTCAAACGACATGCCACGTAATAGACAATGATATTGCAAGACTCCGGACCATAAACTCCGTCTGCAAGTAATGACTCCGCTATTCGATATTATTCCTGAATCATTCAATTTAAAATACATTACTGCAGATATAAAAACAAAGCAAAAGAACAATGTCTGCTTCTTAATACAAACATTCGCCGCACAGAAAATGGTCCATTTGCTTTCACTTGCTCATAATTGAATCTTGCGCAAGTTTTTATAAAAAGCTGTTTTATGGGAGACACAGTTTTGGGGAAGGTCAGATTCTGGATCAAACATTTTTTCAACTCGGTTCTTCTTGTTCTTTTGTTTCAAAGAACAGAAAACAATGCCTCAAGGGAAAGTCATTAGAACATTTTTTCGTGCTCCTGGGCATAATGTCTAAAAGATTACATAATGGCAGTTACCATAAGGAGAAATTCTTATCATGTCATGGGATTTTTAAATGAGGTTAGTGGAACAAAAAATAATCATAAATGCCCTTCATAGTAATGGTAACCCACTAGTCTCGAATGAGATAGCCCTTGAACTTATTTATCAGGCTACTTTGAACAGAAATAGAACGGGGATGTGAGAAAAAAAATCCTTTAAGTGACAATTTATCGGTTTAAAGATTGGCACTTGTGGTCTTTGGGGTGGGTGTTGCCATTTAAGAGCTTCAAGAGTTTCAAGACTAATCGAATCGTAACACATCAAGAACACACTTGACCCAAAACATATGCTTTACAAACAAGCCCTCACGACTTTTCCTTTCACACACTCCTGTGTTTAGACAGCCGAAAGAAACAAAAACCCACTAAGTAGACCCGTAGAAAGACGTGGTAGTCATAATGTGGATATTAAACATAGGTTACACGTTAAATTGGTTGTGCAAACTGAGAAATACTTAGTAGCTGTTCAGTTAAAGATAGATGTTGATCAACAAATAACAAAAATGCTCTAAATGATCCATTTTTGACGTCTATTGGGATACGCCGCCGTCGATGGCAGGAAAAATTCTCAGAAGAATTTTAGATTGTTTTCTTCCCAATCACCTTCAATACAGCCCACTGTGTCAGTCAAAATCGTACGAAAGAAAACTTTTATGCCTCTGGATAAAATAGAATGTTTGGGTCGACATTAACTTTCCATATAAATTACAAGATTTCTACGTCCTGAATTGAAATTATGGTGATAGCCATGATTATTTTATTGCCCGTCATTTATTCAAATTGATCAAATTACATTGGAATTTACGTTCAATGGAGATTGTAGTGGTTTTAGACCGATTTGATGAAATTATAGAGGGGTTGGGAATAGAATTAGAATATTGTGGTCTACGCGGCTTTGCCATACGATTTTCCAACAAATGCGGCGTGGCATTTTTTGTCCTATTAGTTCCAAATGATCTAATTTGAGGTTTGTTTCCCTCGACCTCTCATTTTGTCCTTTATTAGGACAAGCTCAGATTTTCGGCCCTCCCGCAATGTCTCCCGCCGTAACTATTTTAATAGCATCTCTCATAATAACAAACTAATATACATACCAATCTGGAATAGTATCATTACCATAAATTCGAGACGCTTACCTGAAAACATAACGTTCCATTTATTAAAAACTTATAAATTGTGACCATATCATAAATTGTAACGATCGTAAAGGCAATTATTATCTATGCTTTTATTTGAAACGTTGGCTTTTGAGCAATTATCCTTAGGACAGAATGACCGCTTATTAAAATAATAGTTCAGTGGTTGTGGGACGAACTGGACGCAATCAAGACTAGCTTGATTTCTAATCCAGTTGTGTGGGCCGCGTGGTGGGGATAGAATAGTTAAATCGCGTAATGTTTCTCAGAGTTAGACCATTAATTTCTACTGTTTTATAGGCAAAATAGAATTTGTTGCTGACTAAATAATTAGTTTTGTTTCCGACAAGGATTTATGAGCGGGCGCGGTGGTGTTTGCAGAATGCAGATTCGAGACGGTGAATAAATTCCTGAGGCCTTTAATCGAAAATCAAATGAATTGCGAATTCCACTGAGTAAAGAATAAAAACAAACCGTTTTAATCGTTTTAGATAAACAGAAAAAGAAACGTTCTAGGTGATGCAGTACTCGGTCACTACAACTTTATTACATTGCACTTGGTTAGTCATACAACCAAAGTACTCTCGAGATCAATTTGTAGGGCAAAACAAAAGAGATTTTATGATGCATCGCTAGCCGACTAGTGAGGACGCCGTAATAATTTACATTGACGTTTTTACAGTTTCGGCACGGGTTGTTTATTACGGCAAAAAGGCTGTTAAGACAATGTCAGGACGGGGCTTAAGATGAAGAAAAACATAATCTTGTCTTTGGTTTTTATTGCGTGTCCTCATCTATCAAACGTCGAGTGTTTAATGACTAGTTTTTAATGAGGTTTAAGGATATTTTTGCGTTTTTCTTTTGCTGGATTAAATACAGCTGGATAAAATCTGGATTAAAGACTAAGAATTCTTCGAAATCAGACTTCATTTTGTAGTGTAATAATGTTGCATGTGCATTACGAAATGGCATGATATTAAAACATAGTAAAAACTATGTATCGTAGCGATGAAAATCTAATTGACGTAAAATTATGTAATTTTCCTATCGCCGAGATTAGTAACACGCTAGATATAAACTACACGTTTATTAGACATTACGCAATTATTTTCAGGAAGGTAACACGAAATCGGTAGTAATAATAACATTTGTCTAATTATTTCAGTGCACGAAATGAAATTCGTTAATTATTTTATTTGTGGAAATTTTTAGAAATCTTTTAACTTTTTGTCTTGGATTGTTATTTGTGCCAAAGTGCGGTAATTAGCTCGAATTCCGCATAGTCACATAATTGGACATGGCAACAAAGAGTTGTGCCATCTGTCAATATTCCTCTTCTAATTCTTCCGTATTTTATAAACTCTCCCTCCCTCTACTCTCTAGCGTCGGCAAGCGCATGGTAACAATAATACTAAAATAACTTATAAATGTGCAGTACCTGTACATTTTAATGGGAAATCCATGTAATAATAAATTCTTCAATAAATTCCTCGTTTTATATTACTATTTTGCTCACTTAACGCGTCGACAGTTATTTAATTAAAAACAGAAAACTTAATATAGCTATAAATGAACGTGGTTAGTAGACGCACTAGTGATAATAAATTACTAGTTGATTCCTAGGCACTGAATTTATTAAGCAACTGTACGGTATACTGTTAGTCATACTATCATTAACCTCTACGGCGTAAACAATTACTTATTCACGATAGTTTAGCGTATAAACAAAAGATTTTAGCAGACTGATTGTAAATCGTAAATACCTAATGTCCTCGCGTAATTTTTTAGTCTTTTTGGATAATTATTACGTTGGCAACGACCGAGTAATGGGTTCAATAGTTACTCATTGACTCGAGCCAAAATAAAGCCTGAAAAAATCTTGGTGTACTAAAAAATACAAAATATTTTTCACGGGTTACAACACCAATAAATTCTTTTAACACCTCATCATTCCGTTATCTTTTTAAATAGACGTGTGTTATTTAAGTAAAAGAAAAAAAACGAGAACATTAATTTTGTCCCCACTATCTCGACGCAATGACCACTGGGTATATTTTGGTATACAGCAATTTTGCGCGAAATTATCTAAGAAAATTGCAGTGCCGTATTTTTTCACGGCGATTTTGAAGAGGTTGAATAACCTTTTCTGGCCGCGTCCTCAAAAGCTTTGGTATTATTTCTATCTCCTTCACACTTACTACGCTTGAGTGCGACGAACTCGGTTTGTTTGTAAACTCATCTATTGTACACATTTCCATAAAGTTTAGGATGGTGGATCAGTTCAGGAATTATTAACAAGTTTCTATTTTTTAAGACCTAAAAATAAATTTTCATTTATTCTAAAGAAAATTGATATTTTTTTTAGAAACGGTAATAAAGCTTAATATTAATAATTTTACATACAAAATAATTCAAAATCATGAACCAAAACATGAAACACTGAATAATTTAATTACTTGCATGAATTTCCATAAGTTTTTTCAGCCACAAAAAACGTGAGACATGTTCATAAAAACGATCGTTATTATATTAATATCAACAACATTATTACACACTTTATTGCAACAATATTGAAAAGTAGCACTTTTCGATATCGTTATCGGAACAAACACACGTGCGTACGAGTGGTATTTTCACAGCAGAATAAATTAAAAATACCACACATTATTAGATACTAGAGTAATTACATAGCAGCAAAATTAAATGATAATTATTGGGAACTGTTGTAATACGCGTATACTGTGAAAAACATAGTTCATTCAACTCACGCCTACAGTTTTAGGGTGTAACTAGCGTTCCAAATTGTTTTCGGAGTTTACGGTCTTGTAGAGCTGCGCTGTAGAGCGCATATTTTCATAACAAACTTCTACATTTTTGTCTATGAGATATCATTTTGAGCAATGTTTTTTATGCGTTTTATTTGAATTCGTAAGTAATGACTGGCATCAAGCTATGAATAAAAGACAATTTAGTACGTAAATAAATCGTTTGTACACGAAATTCAGCCGTAAAAAATACATTCAAAAGAATAATGTCCATCTGTTTTTTTTGTGCATTACAAGCAGGGACTGCATACCGATACAATTTTGATATCGATATCACATTATCGATATAAATACTGATATTTCGGTATCTCTTTATCGATATTGGTACCGATATTTTTATTCAGTATACTAATATATATACTTTAGTGTGCCTATATCAGTATCGATACCGATACTAAAATACCGATAAATTACCAATAAATACCTTTTTCCGCGGCCGCGTCATCTTTGCGATTCACGCCATCCGCTCCCGGCCCGCCTAGGTATGGTCGTGCGTGTGATACCTACGTGAAATTTGGTTTCTGGTGATTGGTGCTTCAAGATGACTGGATTGACTAGTTTGTATTTTTTACCTTTAAAGTTTTTTTTTTTTTTCGTTTATTTCTAGACCGGAAAGGCATGTACGCACCACGAACGAATAAAACATGATGAACACAAACATCGAATACGAAACATTTGGTTCGTACGTGTGGACGTAGATTAGCCGAGCGAACACGAACACTATACCTACGAACACAGTTCGGCTTGTGTTGACGCTCAACCACCCGGCTCTCTTTAGTAGCCATGGATAATGGATTCGCCATTGGAAGTGGTCGACAGCGAAGTAGCCAAAAATATTTTGCGATTCGTAAGATTCACGAAATATTGTTTCCAAAAGAAGATCCTATGTGGTTAGAAACAGTTTTGTACAAAAAGTACAAAAACCGAAAACAAAATGATGCGCCGCACCGCCCCGCGCTCTCTCCTCGAGTTCGGTACGAATCTAGAACGGACGGAACGCGCGCTAGTTTAGGTATTTCGTTCGTATTACTAAAAAAAAAAAATATTTTGAAAATTTCAATGTGTTTGTAATTTCAGTTAGATATATTATACTGTTTTGTCATTATTCAAAAACCAATTACCTTCCGTGAAGTATTTATCAGACGGCACGGTTGGCGCAGTGGCTGAGCGATTGACTGCTGCGCTTCGTGTCGCGGGTTCGATTCCCGCACGGAACAAATATTTGTATGGCCTACAGGTAGTTGTTCCGGGTCTGGCTGTTTGTGTATGTGAGCTTAAATGTTTTCAGGTGTACTTGTGGTCGCGAGAGCTGACGTCTCTGCGCAAGGCGTGCGTTGCCGCGCGGCGCCTGTACGCCAGGCATCGCAGGCTCCGCATCCGCCCTCCGGATTCGGCAGCCATTGAGGCGGAGCTGTACGAGGGGTACAGAGCGGCGAAGACCGCCCTCCAAGAGGCTGTCCGGCCGGCCAAGAATTTGGCCCGCGAGGAGATGCTGGAGTCTCTGAACGGAGATCCGTGGGGGCGCCCTTACAAGATGGTGCGGGACAAACTCCGCACCCGGGCCCCCCCGCTAACGCAGAGTCTTTGGTCTGAGCTCGTGAAGGACGTGGTGAGCGCTCTGTTCCCTTCGCGAGGGGAGCATCCTCCCCCGCCTATGGCTCCGCCGCCGCGTGCGGTGCCGGAAGCGGACCACACCGATGACGATGACGACGTTCCGGAGGTGACTGGGGTAGACCTGAGAGTGGCGGTACGCAGGCTGAAAACCAGAAACACCGCCCCGGGACCCGATGGCTTGCCTGGCAAAGCCTGGGTCCTGGCCTCTGAGGCTCTCGGGCCCCGACTGGAAGGGCTCCTAAGCGCATGCTTGGAGAGAGGCCAGTTTCCGCTTCGTTGGAAGACGGGGAAGCTGGTCCTCATCCGGAAACCAGGGCGCCCTGCGGACTCTCCGTCCGCATACCGGCCCATCGTGTTGCTCGACGAGGTGGGCAAGCTCTTCGAAAGAGTCATTGCCAACCGCCTCGCCGGGCACCTTGCGGGGATGGGGCCGGATCTTGCGGAACACCAGTTTGGTTTCCGCAAGGGGCGCTCCACGGTGGACGCCATCATGCGCGTGAGAGCCCTCACGACGGGGGACGCGGTGTCCCGGGGTGGGGTCGTCTTGGCGGTGTCTCTTGACATCGCCAACGCCTTCAACTCCATGCCCTGGAGCTGCATTAGGAAGGCACTCCGGTATCACCGGGTGCCAACCTACCTTTGTCGTGTAGTCGTTGACTACTTGACGGATAGGGCCGTCATCTACCCCGGTCGGAGCGGAGAATGGAACCGGCGAGAGATGTCGTGCGGTGTTCCACAGGGATCGGTTCTGGGACCGGCCCTGTGGAACATCGGTTACGACTGGGTGCTGCGCGCCGACCTCCCTACCGGCGTCAGCGTAGTTTGCTACGCTGACGACACGCTGGTACTGGCACAAGGGAGGTCGCACGAGGCGGCGGCCGAAAACATGACACGCGGGGTTGCGATAGTCGTGGAGAGGATCCGGCAATTTTGTCACGAGGTGGCATTGCACAAGTCCGAGGCCATGTGTTTTCATGGGCCTCGGAATGCGCCACCGTCGGGATCCCTACTGACGGCAGGAGGGGTTTCCATCGGCGTCGGGTCGACGTTGAAGTACCTAGGACTCGTCCTCGACAGCTGGTGGAACTTCGTGGAGCACTTCCGACGTTTGGCTCCCAAACTGGAACGGACAGGGGCTGCCTTCAAGCGGCTCTTGCCCAACCTGAGGGGTCCAAACGCCTCCTGCCGGAGGCTATACGCGGGGGTCGTGCGGTCCATGGCCCTTTACGGGGCCCCGGTGTGGGCGCGTTCTTTAAGGCGGCAAGCCGCCCACTACCTGAACGCGCCCCAAAAGGTGATAGCCATAAGGCTAATCCGGGGGTACCGCACGATCTCCGGCGAGGCGGCTAGCCTCCTTGCCGGATTGCCGCCATGGGATCTGGAGGCGATAGTCCTCGCGCGCCTGCATGAATGGCGCGCGGAGGCACTACGTCGGGGGGAACCTCCGGCGTGATCTCATGGCGACATGGAGAGAGCGACTGTTTCAATCCCGTGCAGGGTACGCTACCATAGTGGCGATAAGTCCCCTCTTTGAGGAGTGGCTAGAGAGGCGCTACGGCGCCCTCACCTACCGCCTGACGCAGATCCTCACCGGACACGGTTGTTTCGGGAGGTTCCTGCACCGAATCGGGGGGGAGGAAACGCCCGGGTGTTTCCACTGCGAGGATCGTCCGGAAGACACGGTGGAGCACACCGTAGAGGTCTGCCCCGCTTGGGCGGAGCACCGCCGTGTCCTTGTAGCGGCGATTGGCGGCGGCGATCTCTCGCGTCCGGCCCTGGTTCAAGCCATGGTCCGGAGCGAGAGGGAATGGGAAGCCGTCACCACCTTCTGTGAAGCAGTCATACTAGTGAAGGAGGTGGCGGGACGTGAGAGGGAAAGAACCTCACGTCCCAGCCGCCGCGGGAGACGCCCTGGGGGTCGGGGGTCACGTGGTGGCTCCCGGCCACCGTAGGCGCGGGCCTGTGGACGGCGAGTTATGGGCTAGCTCGCCGTCCGGCCGTCTTATGACGACAGGCCGTGTCGACGGCGCGTTCGTGTTCCACGCGCGCCTCAAAGAGATGTCAGTAACCGAGTAGGGGTCCGCATGGGCCGATACCTGCCAGAGCTGCGGGACTGTTCGAAAGAGACACCGTGGCCCTGGAACACAAAGGGCAAAGAAGGAACATGGATGGGTTTTAGTCAGTACAAGTCTGACACTCCCTTCCGCTCCGCCCAGAGTGGGGGGGCCATTTGATGATTTCCCATCCAAAAAAAAAAAAAAAGCTTAAATGTTGGTAAACGCACCCACGATACAGGAAAAATTCCTAGTGTGGGGTAGGTAGTAGGTAGGTGGTAGGTAGTCGGTAGGTAGTAGGTAGGTAGTAGGTAGGTGGTAGGTAGTAGGTAGGTAGCAGGTAGGTAGTAGGTAGGTAGTAGGTAGTTAGTAGGTAGGTAGTAGGTAGGTAAAGGTGCATTGCAAGGATCAGCTAGTAAATTATATTACTAAAGGTTAAGTAATAACGACGCAGCACGGCATCAAACGAACGCAAATTACGTATCACTTCCTCGGTTTTTTTTTTGTAGGATTAGATACGATCAAATGACTCCTCCCGCCCTGTTCATTACGGACTTACGGTACGTACATGCGAACAAAGTGTTCGTTGTTCATGTTCACCATGTCCTTGTTCGTTCGTGTGTGCACGCCTTTAAAGTGTTTAAAGTCTAGTCTGCATATTATATTATAAATACCAATTTGCCTTGTTTCCGTATAAAGGTAGAAAAGTAAGTAGCAATATTGTAATCTAAAGTTAAAATTTGAAATTGTTAGTTTTCCTACGGCAATACAGCAAAAATACAGAATCTAAGCACCACGGCGTCGGGCGTACACGCTGCGTTTGATGCACTGCACTGTTGCCGTTCCGTTTCGGGCCGAGATAGCGCGCCGTCCGCCCGCGTGACGGGCGATCTCGCAACTTCGCGTTGCAGCCTGATATCAGTACTGAGTATCGATATAATTATCGATAATTTTATATGGATATTCAAATAACTGATACAAAATATCGATATTTACCCCAGTTATCGATTCTGGTATTGGTATTTTCTTTAAAATATCGATATATTTCGGGTATCGATATCAGTCCCTGATTACAAGTGCTGTAATTTATTTAAAACGACACAACAAGACAATTGAACGAGCGTCAAAATAAAATCGTAACAAATTGCTGATCAAAACACTTTTGTTTGTTGACAGTGTGCGTACAGACCACTATTTGAATTTAGAATGAGGCTTCGCGAAAGGAGTTACCGCTGTCATAGTACCGTTAATTTGAGCTACCGCGGTCGTGTAGTTTAGGCAGTGGACACACACTGCGTTTGTACGCAATCCGTAGAACTGTCGTCATGTACAGTTTCGTAACAAAATATTTACACACGGAATTTATTTCGGACGTATAGTTGTTGATATCTATTGTCCCTATCAATGAGCTTTGTTTGTTAACTTTCTCTCTGTTGTTTATTCATTAAACGGAAATGAATGTACGAATTATGAATGCCGTGGTTGCTCAGTGGAGTTGGAATCTCGCCAGTTATTTTTATCTGAAGCTTTGTAGTTATCAGAGAAAGTTGTGTTTTAATTTTACACGTGCTTTCATATACCCTTTTTTATTTACGGTGTTTTAAATGATGATGCATAATTGCCATTTAAAAATAAAATTGCGGGAAGCTTGATTGTTTTCTTTTTTTTTATTTTAATTCGGAATCACCCAGTAAAACAGAGGCTTTGTCTTAGCAAGTTCAGTAGTCACTTAATAACTATTCAACACACCGAAATGTATCCGTACGTACAAGGATGTGTATGTGTGCGTGTTGTTATGGTACGTTCAATAACACCGTGGCGTCGGATCAACGACCTCAATGCGCCGGCGCCGCGCCGCCTCAGACACGGGGATGCGGAAAGTTGGTGTTTCGCGAATCTCCAGCCTTTATTGTTTGCATGAAAATGTATGTTTAATTACATGATGTCAATGCCCCCAATTTAGACCGCGATAGGTACCACTAGCTAGCTCTATTTTGGTGAATTTTTATTTGTCTTTTTTTCGTTAGTTAAATGACATTGTATGCAAATTAATTACACCTATCGCGTCTGATGGGACATAATTTATTTACCTTTGGTACGTTTTGTAATGTATTTGTTTTTTTTTTTTGACGTGGGACTTGGATATAAGATTATGGAAACGAGTTTGCCAAAGCTTATATTTAATGATTTAAGCAGCTTATACGACCGATTATTTGTGATTGTCTGATAATCGATGGTTTTATCGGCAACGTTATAAATGAACGACACCCTTGTTCCTGGGTAAGATCTTAGCAGAATGAAACAAACATGAAAAACCAATTTACTTTAAGATTTCTGAAAAGTTTCAACTACCAACTCTCCAAATGCAACAACAAGTCTTAAAAGGAAATCAATAAGAAGTGTTTAGAAATCTATAGATTGTCGCACTCGTGCTACAATCACTGCTTCGTTTGTCATGGTCAATGGTAGCACCGTTATTAATGATGTAAGGTCGAAGCGAGAACCCTTTATGGCCTCTCTAACGGCACCTTGGCTCGGCTCGCGTAGTCTAGTTTGTAGGTACCTATGTACTTAGTTTGCCTTTTTTGTCGCACTTGGTGATTTTAGCCTGTTTTACGGTGTTTTTACAATAGGGTTAAAGAACTCTTTTTTGGGTGGATTTGTGAGTAAACAAACGATTTTATTAGTTATTTTGAGGTAGGTTACTTAATCGTTTCTTTTTACCCTTACGTGGCGTGGGAAAAGTCTACGCTATTTCAAGAGGACGTTTTTTTTTTGTTTCAAAGAAATATTCATACAGTATAGCAAACTATGACATTTTTCGTTACTTACGTACCTATAAATATTTGTTAGTATTTTAGTTATATCTCTGAATAACAACTTTGACACTTTCTGATAACTTGGCACCAGTAATCGTGACAGTAGGTGAAACAATGTATGTCGTGACGAATCTAAACGAGGCTTAATCTTACTTGCGATTATGCTAAGTCGATATTAGAAATTTAAATTAATTAATTCTAGCTGTTGTTGTAATCAGCCAATGTGATTGTGATTATTGCAAAATTCGTAGTATTTTATTTCTAATTTAGATTTGATTTATCTTTCCTATTGTTTGAGGTTAATTTAAAAATCAGTATTGCTCATAAAATCGTGATTTTATCCAAGTAACAAGGCGTAATTTAATATCGAATACCTATAACAATAGAATTTCTAAGTTTAATTTCAAGCTGTCATCAAGATTTCAACGGTCAACGACAACATTGTATGTCAATCAAACTTTCCTTATGCAGTCCAATGATATCGCCTAATTATCATAAATATACATTTTTATTACAAAGTAGGTATGGTTCACACACAATTAGCTGCATTATTCCATTCAATTCACGTTCGCCATGAAAATACAAACAAATCTAAAATTCAAATTGTAATTCTATATCAGTAATAAAGTATTCAATGGCGTGAAATATGAAATTTTTCGTTTCAACAATACAATGTTATCATTGTAGTGGCTTCTGGGATGAAGCTTTTTTTGAAAGGATTCTTTTGGATTTGGAGTTACGTCTTAAGAAATGGTCGTTATCAATCAAGTGTCAGGGTATTATTTAAAAATTGTGTCACGGACGGACAGACAGCTAAAAGAGTTATGCGACCTATTGTAAGTCATACCAAGGTCGTGTTTACTTAACGTTTTAAGTATGTTCGAGTATTTTTTTCGTTTATACGTAGGACGGAAATTATTATCGTTAGTTTCGTATTTTCCGTGTTTTTATCAGTTTTTCCGCTTTATTATTAATTAAAATGTTTTGTTGGTGTTGTTTGTGTGACCCAGTCTTAACTGCGCAGTAAGCATTTTTGTTTTGTCAACACACACATTTTTTTAAATGCTACCTCTTTTTTTTTTTAGAAAAAACGGTACTGCCAACGGCCTCGATCTCCAAAACTTATCAAATAAAAGGTGTGAACACTCGAAAACCATTACTATTTATTCAGATGTACTCTTCAAGAAATAATTATGACGAATTAACATTTCAATTTAAAATTAACATAGATTCTTTTCATGGGCCATCCATCACACCAGGGGAATCTGATGGATGTCCTCTTTAAAGGACATTTGTGACACTTGAATTGTTGAGAAGAATAAAGTCTTGATCTGTGAAAAGAATTAATGGAATCGAATTGTGTATGGAGTTGAAAGTTCACACGTGTTCCTTTACCTTTGGTGTCAACAGAGGGGTTGACCCTAAGTTCGTTGTTGACCCGAACTTTGGGACTTATTGAAAAAACACCCTCCTACGCTTTGTGAAATCGTTTCCTATTCACAGACACGTCTCCTTAAGTTCTTATACAAATAGGAAAGAGCAAACATTTTGAAAATTCAAGAGCTTGTCGATATTGAAGAGCAGTTTGTTTGGTTTGTTCGGAATTAGTCGTGTGGACCCGGCTTAGGGATGCCAGTGCATCTCATTTGCTTGAGTTTGTGATAGACAAATATGTTGGAGAAATTGTCATCGTTCTCGTATGATGAGGTCGATAACCTCGATGAGTAATCGTTGTTTGTATACTATGCAATCGCAGAAGCTAGAATATTGAACGTGTAATACATAACTTCACGCCTTTTTCCCATAGCTGTAGCCAGAATATTGAGCACTGAACTTAGATTTTTAATTAAAACATCGGAGAACTTCAGTTGGAATTTATTACGTGTCAATGTTATCCCCAATACTTCAAATCTTCATTATTAAAGGGATCTCGCCTCACAACAATACTTCCCCTTTAAAAACATTAAAATGTAAGACGAATGGATCTGTCTAATCCAACCACGTTTCGAGTGCCCTTTAGAAATCAGTGAAAATAAATGTGATGATGTCCGTTGATTTATTTCCCTTGGGTCATTGTCATCAAGGCGTGATTATTCCCTTGTGTCCTTCGACAATCGGCCATATTTGATTTGCATAATGATTTGTACCACCTGGACGACATCAAAGACCCATGTTCTGATTTTGAATTTGTTTTGATTGTGATCTAAATTCTGAACAAGATGAGGTGACGATTCTATTTTTGAACTTATTCTTTTTAAATTATGTGTGCCAGTTGCTGTTGTATTTTTTTGTGACCATAGAGTTTCTTTACAAAACAGTTTGCAACCTGTTGAGTCTAGTGAAACATGGTCTATGCCAAGAAACTAACTGAATATGGGTTTTAAAGTCATTGTTCTAATAAAATAGGGCCCTATACAGTAATCTACGCTCACATTCCATGATTTCAAGGTAAAGTTCCCATTCATTTTCCCACATAAACAAAGTTATGATGCCGGCTCGTCTAGCCGTGAGTATGAATGTTATCGAATTGGTCCAAGGCCACATCGCTTATCTGCCCACTTGTGCCGTATAATGTTTCCTGATTTGATACCTTGATAACATACTAATTTCATAATTCAGTACAGGAATTTGTATGAATGTGGTGCTCGTGTGTGGAAAGAGATTAAAATCGTTACAGATTTTAGTTTGATTAAACTGTAGCGTAGTAAGCTAGCTGTTCTGAGAAGTATGAACATCTTCCATTTTTATTTTTAACATTAAGTAACTCTCAAATACTACTCCCCCATCTCATAAAAAACATTTTTTTATGAGTCTTACTCCCCATAATTTCAACCACGATCTGTCCTCATCAGTCATCTGTTACTACAACACCATTCATAATGAATACTTAAAAAAAAACAAACCAAAAACAAAAGAAAGTGACACTTGTTTATGGGAGAATAGTTCAGGCGATGTCATTATGACATCCCTTAATGTGTTTCACTCATGTTTTCGTCCTTGGATAGTTGCTTTCCCACGGCTGGTCGTTTACTATACTTCCGTAAGTTGCATGTTGCCACAAGTGTCCTTAAGTTTACTCAACATGTTACTTACCCGACTACGAGTATTTGTACAGTCAATAGTAGGACGTTCAGTTGTGGCTACGCTATGCTAACGACAAACCGTTTTACAATCTTAATTTTATGTGTATGTAACTTTTTCTTAATTACTTTACTATTGAACCGTAACATATGGGCTTAGGAGGTAACGAAAGCCGTTACATTTAATCAAAATATGCATTGGGAACCCTGCAGCTGTTATCTGCGCGGGCGCACACTGCGGAACATTACGGTTTTTATTTAAATTCGGACTGCACAACGTCCTTTTAGTTTTAGAGTGTCCAAAACAAAAGAAGACTTTCAACAAAATAAAACATAAAAGAGTTCACATTCAAAAAGTACGAATGTATTCGCGACTTTTTAAATGAAAAAAAGTCAAGAGTATTTTTAATCGCGTTACATTATTCTCCCGAGACAGCTGTCAGACGAAAAAAAAATCGAACATTCCTAAATTGAAATTGACGCGTTCCATTTAAAACAATAATGGGACGCTGCACCAAATTGAAAATAATTAAATCAATTGAGAAACTTTGTTCAATAGTAAAATTGCAATTTTTTACTCTCCTTTTTCATGGAATTGTGATCAAATAAACGATGTATAATATAATTAATACCTACTCATAAAATGCGGACAGATATTGGTTTTTACATGATAAAACTAGGTTGATTATAAATTATTATCATTATTCTAAGGGACTCAAAGATAAAATAGCTCGCAGTACACGCTAAGGTCATATTCACACGGGGTTAAAAAGCAGTAATTATTTATTGATCCGGCGCAAAATAGAAACTCGTGTGATCAAAAAAATCCCCCCTCATTCATTTGTTTTAACGGATACGTATTCCTGTGCATCTGTTAAGGGTAGTTCGTTCACATACATTGCTTGAAATTAATTAATTAAAGAATATAGTGATAAACAAATAATACTTGATATAATAATACAAAAGAAATATTGACGTTATTAATAAAATAATTCACCTTGACAAACGAAAAAAAAAAGAAATCTGTCCTAAAAGGCTGTCACGCGAAAGTATTAAATGCGATTCACACAATTATACATGTTGTATTTTAATGTCTTTATATAAATTCACAATGCGATGTTTAATTGAAAATTGGACGATTGTTCTCATGTTAGTCATCGTTTTACTATAAGAAATAACAATGAGAACATAATTCTAATAGTAATATTATAAACGCGAAAGTTTGTGAAATGTATGGATGTCTTTATGGATGATTGCTACTCTTTCACGGAAAAACTCCAGACCAGATTTGGATGAAATTTGGCACACAGATAATTTATAACCTGGATTAACACATAGAATACTTTTAATCCCGGTAGTACGATCCCGTGGGACAATTACCGAACTCCACTCGGGCGAAGCCGCGAGCATAAGCTAGTGATATATATTTTTCATAATTCACGGACTTATGGTCAATCCTAATTGCCAGCAAGGCGTAACGGTAGCCCAACGATTTGTTTTCCCACAACCGTATGGGAAAACGTTTAACAAGGGTGATTTATCGATAGTATCAATTATATCTACCCTGCATTGGGGCCCTTCCCGATAGTGACTAAAAGGCTCATGGGAACCAAGGTTGACTGACCGTTTAGAGCTTCAAGGGCTTTGTATCTGGTCTGTCTACACTTCAGTTTAATAGATTATATCTCAGTAATAGAATCGACGGACTGTGTGTAGGATGACATGGCTGGAAAGTAGTTGACTGCCGAGATGACGAGAGAATTACCTATGGCTGAAGGCATGCTGCGCCGACCCCAAATAAATGGGATAAGGACAGGAGAATGATGGTAATCTTAGTAACAGTCATTAGAAGCTCGTCATTACTATTGAAAAACAAATTCATACTTCTTCAACAAAAATAACAGTTGAAAAGCAATTTCAGCTACACAAAAGCCTATCAAAAAAGTAAATCATTGCACCACAATAGGAAATCGCAGTCACATTGCATAACCCATTGCATACTTTCAAGTTGTTGCAAGATAATACTAAGAATACTAACTTAAACACAGTGGTTTCACACGTTCAACTAAACCTAGGTTTTATGTATTCTGTGGCATGCATTCGCATACACAACAAAGTGTCTCGCTTTCATCAATCCACCGACTTGTAGTAGCAAGATTTATTATGATTGTGATAGTTTGGATTGATTGTTCAATTATGCGTAAACAGCTTACGGGATTTTGAAGAAATTTTAGCACAGAGATAGACGAACTCCTTTTTACATTATATTTAATAGAATCTTCATTGTCATCACAGCTCATGCGCAGGCTGCCAGTGAAAACATAGACAAACAGCAGTTATCCAAAAAAATATTTCACGTCATCCTTATTATTTTCTGTAGAAAGGAAAAGTCGAATGCCACTTTCGCTTTTAGGCACCAGGAATGATTCTTACATTTTACGGTCAAGCGAGATTCCCAGGGAGTAATCCTCAAAGTCCGTCGAGCGGAACAGGGCAGATTTATCAGCTGTTTTTATAAGGCGGCCATTTTTTAATTCACGTAATTGCTAAGGGGTGGTAATGACCAACGCAATATGAGAAGGTGATTTTTCGTCAAAGGAATGACATCGTTTTGTTGCAATGAAACTTTTTTTTAAGGATTTTTGTAAAGTGACTAGAAAGTAATGTAATTATGCGGATAAATCTGTTTGCAAAACTCTATTAATAAACCATGAGGTAAATAGGAAATATATAGGGGACATACCAGTTTAAATGAAACCTATGATTTACGGAAAATAATCAATCAATTATATGCGGTTTGCAAAGGACATCGCTGGATTTTAATGCAGGAATACCTAATAATATGTAATAAATCATGAATTTCCTTCCTATGTGTCAGTTTGATTACTGGTAACAAAGCGGGGTTTTAAATATTATATTATTTATAACATTAAGTTTGTACTTAATGATGTCATTACAGTCCATATAAGTTATTATTTTACTAATACATAAAATATTAAGCAAATATTTTATAGATTAAAATAAGCGGTGTCTTTAAAAAAAGCCTAACACGCGCGTATTTTTTGCACATGCAATAAATCTTATCATAATGAGATGAGTCGACATCACAAGTGTTGCCATGTGTGAAAATTTTACGTTTTCGACTGTAACAAAAAAATAATGGCGGTTAGCTGGCGAATTGTGATGCTATCGTGGCTCACTGCAATTAGAAAGTATGCCGAGAAGTTATTTCGTTTAACTGTACTTTTTTTCGCTTGAAGACCTTTTAGTCACTCGACTAGACGTTTGAAGACTTTTGTGTAGCGGTATTCATTTCTAGACAATAAATAGACGTAAGTACAGGGGGGTTAACTATGATGTCTTAAATAAGGAGTAATTCCAGTGTGGGAAAGAGATGACGCTAGACGGCCTGTATAGCTCTGTCTCTTTCCCACACTGGAATTTCTTTTGCTTTAAGACGTCAGAGTAACCCCTCAGTTCAGTATTTCTAATAAGAGAAACGCAGAACGCTGAGGCAATGATTGATTTCCATTTTTGTTAAGAAGCAACGGTACTAACTTTTAGTACGAAAACTCTATGCTCACTTTGGACAATGTATAGTAATAGCCAGTAGGCGTAAAACCTGCCATTATAACGGAGCCAAGCCAAATTAAGCTGACATAAATAACAATTCATACCACCAAAAATAGCTACAAAACTAATTAGGATTGTAACAGTAAATAGAAAAACCACACAACTAGATGTCGCAATCCTAGTGTTTTCTGTCCTTGATCCAAATTCTTTATTTGCTTAATTAGCCATATGCGTCGAGTACAGGAGCTTATTATGAAATAGAGGGCCAGACATGTTGCCTGAATGAGGCCAAACAAATAAAGCTGAATAGTTTTAATTGATGGAGATAGGTGTTTATTCAATCAAGATTGCATACCCAGTTAACCCGGTGTGGTCAGAGCAAAAAAATCAGTGGTCGTGTTTCTGGATGGCTGACACCAACAGAAAAAAAAACTTGTGAAAAGTCGTTTTTTTATCTCCAGTGCAGAATAGTCGTTACGCGCATTGAACCATATCTTACATGGCGTTTCCTTAGGGTCGGTGGGCACTGGCAACGTGAGAACTATAACGTACTCCTGCGCATTAGTCTCGTGTCGCTGACTTGACCAATTACATTTCTGCATTAACAAGTGCAAGAAATAGGCGCGACCCACTCGTATGGTCAAGTGTACAAGTTATTTAATTGCAGGCCAGAGCTGATTAACTGTGTTGCCACGTTATTACATGAAGTGGTCAGCCTTCGTTGTTCAATTTTCTTAAATAGGATTTATGAAATACTGTGTGGTATTTAAAATTTAATCTGCTGTTATCATGCTACACATGAGAACTGTATTTTATCGCGTGATCGAATACGGCATGTCCTCAATTAAACGACTGCTCCCAATAAATGTAATAACGATCTCGCTAACATATGTTAATTGGTTACAGAGCTACTCAATTTACAAAAACAAAATTGCATGCTGTAACGTTATCCTGTAACGATCTGTTTCACCAGATGATGCCGCCGGTCATTTGCCTAGGGATATGCGTTTGCGCAGAGGGTGCGAACGCGGGGGTTGCGCCCAGATGCCGTGAACTATCCGCGACCGTTATTCCCCCTATCTGTTGAAATTTTGAAATTCGAACACGTGTGTTGACAACTTTTTTTATCACCCGCATGGTATAGTTTTCGCAATCGCTTTTAATTCCGAAATTTCGTTTTTTTTTGGGTTGCGATGTAGGTCAATTTAGATAGTGTAGGTAATTTGATAGTTTAAAAGCGCGTTTATTCGTTTAATCAATTATAAGCAGTTAATAGTTACTCTGACCGAAAAACGTTTGTAATTAAACTTATCGTTACTATGAGCAGAAGAATAGACGATCCAAACACTAATATCGCCATGTTTCTTCATCAAATTATTATTAGTCCGTATTAATACTAATAACATCAAACACCAAGGGAAAGTGTCAGTTAAAAAATCAATATAACCGTTACGGAGTCAGTGTCCGCGAGGGTGCGACACAAAGGGCGGTGCGCAGCGCACGCGCCGACGTTATTGCAACGCCATTATGACAATCATAACACAATGCAGATTGATTCTGTGCCGTTTGCAGGGGTGATACTGGGATTTGTTAAAACTCATTAATTGAATTTTCAGTGCAGTTTATCAAAGGTTGTTTGGTAAGGAGAAATGAAGTGTAGATTATAGTTTTTTTTTTCATTTGTGTGTGATTCTGATTTCATTATGAATGCATTGTCTGCTCAAGCATGAGTACAGTTTAATTAGAGTAAATAGTACCTAATACCCAGAAAAAATTATAATACGCATGTTGCAGTAAAATAAAAAATAATTTTACAAATTTAAATAATACAAATTATTTTGGTGATTTAAAACTGCACAATTGTAAAGGGTTAAGAAATAACGGAAATAAATAATTCTTCTATGAAAAGAACGTCTTGACCGGATGCAACATTTGACGAAACCCTATACAGTTGCAACTATTTCTAACGTTGCATGGTGAAGCATACAATTATTATGGGATCCCCGCAGCTACGTCCACTTCTTTCCCATAAACCAAAACATATCAGAGTTCAACGACACAACCAAGTTGTAATTATGAAAGGGAAGTAAGAAATTGGGTGACCCGGTCCCCTAGGACCCCTACTAAGGTATGTACGGTTGGTCAGTTTCAGACAATAAAAAATCATAACGTTTGAACGTTAGAGAACTCTTAGAAAGCTCTTACATGCACATCTGGTGAAATCTAATAGTGTACTACAAATCGGGTCACGAATGTTTGAGCAAGTTGTCAAATATACGATGCGGGAAACCGGGACGCGAGATTTTAAACATCCTAGGGTAATAGAAAAAATATGATTAATATTTAATTTTTAACGCAGAATAGAGATAGTCGTGAAAAAAAATGTCTAAGTGACGCAATTTTTCAATTTATAGGCAGAAAAAAAAAAGTTTTGCCGCTTTTATGCTAAGGGATAACAATAATAGTTTTTATGTTACACCGTTTGAGTGAGCTACCGATTACCGAGTTAACAGGTACATTGTTAAGCTGTACGGCTACAAGACGAACAAAAAATACAAGCGATTGCCTATTCAGGTTCTTTTGTGTTGAGGTTGAAGTTTGTATTGTTGTCTAAGAAAAAACAGCACAAGACTCGAATCAAACAATGAATGGGTAACAGGCACGATATACCTACGTATAAATAAAGAGTTTTGCAATATGATGGGCCAAAAATACAACAAACTTTGCCTTACGATTGAACTAAGCGAAAGGATTTATTTTTGTTTCAGCCACCGCGACGTCTTATTTTGTAATTCCCGCCGAATATGAAAAAAAAAGCTTTAAGTTGGACATAGTATTAATAAGACAGTAAAAATAAAATTGAGACTTGAGAATATAACAAGCTGAGTATTTAAATTAAGTCATCACAAAATAAGATGCTCATTTCGATCGAATATAAAGGCCGCCATTTTGCAATCAGTGAGTGAGTGAGCGTGTGTGCGCATGCGTGGATGGATAGTGAGGTGACGCGCCGCGCGAGCGCGTCACCACGTGTGGGTGCGACAAGGATACCGTTTACTATACTTACAAACGTAAGCTGTAGATTATGTGTATTGCATGTCGTCGCTACGCTTGCTCGGTATGAACGAGAAAATCTTGAACGTCAGTTCTGGAGACTTTCCCTTCACAGATGGTGAAAGAAAATAGGCAAGATTGTAATTGAACGAATTCCTACTTTCACCGTAACATTTTAGACTTTGTAGTACCTATCTAGCATAAATTGGTGGTATGATTTTAAGTATGTTGTTTGTGTTATTATGATAATAAAAGTGGCAGCGCTGTTTAAAAGTACTTAACATTATCTATGTAACATCATACATTATGTATTTGTGTGACCTAATTGATAATTAGATATATAAATTATGTAAGTACCTATGAGAGGTATCACATCAAAACATCGTTGAGACATTCACTGAACTAAAAATAATAAACTTCTTTATTTAGAAAACTTACAAGAATTTTCGGTGACAATGTTGTGATGTCAACAAACTAAATTAGGTAAGTATTCAGATGACCTATTTTGAGGACTTTCGCTGAACGTTAAAAGCTGTTATTGTCCCCCAAATGACGTAACGCTAGTGTAATGTAATGAGTTAATGTAAATATTGACATGACATCAAAACCGATTTGCTTGACTCATAATAACAATGTTTTGTACAATGGTCACAAAATAATGAGATTACGGGGATGAACAATTTCATCAAAATACCTTTAGCTTTTACAAGATTTGTGGTTTCAAATTGTTTATCGGTAAATAAATAGCCTTGATGATATGCATTTCTTTTTTCTTAGATAAAATAGACAATATAAAACTGTATTTTCGATCGTGGCATCAAACTATTGTTTACAATTTGTTTCCACACATGTGTAATCTAAAATGGGACAAGTGTGGGAGGCTCGCCATACTACGTATTAACACTGAGCACTGTATCAAAACAAACGAATCTAGGTCAGTATTCGTGCTTGCTTGATAATTTAGACTGCCGTTACTTTGGCTTTGTTTTTTTCTCCTTTTCATCACACGAAACCAAACCGTGGTCTCGTATAACAAAAGAAGAAAAACTATTTAATAAGTACTCAAACAGATTTTTTATCAAACGACCCCTTCAATTAGTAAAAAAGTCCATTAGAAATCCACTAAGGCGTCTTAATTTTTAATTATGAGGCTGCAAATTATTTAATGACAGCTTAGCCGGACCCTTTATGAAGCTTTTCGCACCTTCGACGGATAAGTTTTTGCACGTGTCTCTTTAGAACTCTTTTGACGTCCAATTATAAGGGTGCCAGTACAAAAGGGTTTCTGAGATATCGTATTAAGATTGAGGCAAAGGCGTAAATGATAATTTTAGTTTTATTGTAACGTTAGTGGGTTACACGTTTTTTTCATCTCCCGCTTGGAAGTCGTAAAATTTCGGCGTAGTAACTGACATCACCAAATAACTCGCAATTGAAGGATCTAAAACATCAATTTATAATATCTCGAGTCAAAGGTCGATTCTGGCATCATTAGAGGCTTATCAATAAAATAATAATGCTGTAGCAAAGCGCTAAGTAGGTGGTATTAAAGTGGACGTTTTTAATAAGAGTAAAACGATACAGTGTATTTTGTTCCAGGTGTTATGAGCGCTCAATTAGTGTCCTATTGCAAATTGTGATCCATATTCAGTTACAAAACGAACTCGATGCCATACGGAGTAGCATTATTATTCAGCAGTTCTTATTATGGTACAATATAAACTAGACATTATTAAAACTTTAGTAGTAAATAAGGACATGGCAACTACAACTTTACAAGTGTACTTTTGCTGATAGAATTTGTGAAGGCGTTTTTTCTTTCTTTTTGTAATAGCAATGTTGTTTAATATGTTACGTGTTTTTGCTAATAAAGTGTTATCTTTTTACAACTTCTGGAGTTCCATGAACAAAATAGTTCTTTTTTTTTTAAACGATGGACAATTTAATGTTTCTATTGGTCTTATTGGAAACATGAATGACAATGAATTTGTTTGAATATTAATTACGTCTTGCATAACAATGTCGTCCTACACGTTATTTATATAACATTAGTACATAATGCTGTATTTGAGTAGGTACTTAGAAAAGCACTTGCTAAATGATCATGTTATGTCTTGTCTTTAGTTATATTACGATAAACCATGTATAATAGTCTATTGATTCTTTAGCTTTGAAGTTCTTTGTGTCTTGACGATGCGTCTAATTGTTTGTATTTACACGAGTTTTACATTACGTAAATACGGACAAGGTTAAAACTGCACTTTGCTAATGAAGTTTGCATAGAAGTCTTGAGTTTTACAAACATAATTAATTTTAATTATCGCCAAGAACATACAGTTACCTACTTTAATGAAAGTATTTTATTTAATTCGTACCTAAAAAAGTTAGACAGATTATAATATATTTAAAAAAAATGTATTTTGTAATGTAGGTACCTAATACTAAATCTATACCTAGTATGTAGGTATAAAATAAAACAAAATGTAAATCTACTATCTAGACATTTGTGAAAACGCCGCAAAGAAAATAAATGTCCGCAACATAACAAACATTTTGAACTGCACATGGAAACAAGCGAGCATTGCCTAAAAATAAAATAACAGTGTCAAATCAAAGTGACCTAGGTTCGTTATCTTTGCGTCATGAGATAAACAACTTTAGGCACTCGAATTCTCTCCGCAAACCGCATCCATTGCAATTGTACTGATAATAGCGTGTTTACTGTGTAATTACTTTACTTACAAACGATTAATTGCACAATTGCTTGAGACGTTTTGATAGCGAAAAATGGAGCTTCAATTTTGAGTAAAATAGGTACTTTATTTAGGAAGTTAATTCAGCGTCTACTATGCATTTTGCAATACGAGTAGATCTATGAATGCAATCACTCGTGACTAGTCTTCAATGAGTAGGCTCGTACAACTCGCGTTTCATCGATTAATAGCACTCAATGTTGACATTTTTAGCGTAAATATTATGTTTATGCTCGTTTACGCAACGTAAAATAGAACGCAACTTTATAACCTTGTCTGTCAAATGTCAACAACACGAAAGATACTTGTTACATCTAATTATTGAATAAAACTTACCTGTTATTCTTTTCTGTGTCTTGCTGTTCTCAGGACTGGAAACTTGGACTTTAGCCTCCTGCGTTGGTGTGCTCGTCGCAGGAGTTGTGATCGTGATCGGTGACCTTCTCAAAGCCGCGGGAATCGTAGACGCGGGAACAAGTTGCCAAGCGAATCTTTGCGATGTAGGCAGCGGTTTCTCATTGGCAAAGTCGAAACCCCATCTCTGGCTGTCCAATTCCAATTGGCGAGCCAACTCTCTCTCAACAAATCTTCTGTTTTCCTCTCGGTCTGTGCAACCGAATAAGTTTCTTCTGACGCCTTCTAGCGTGGTGACGCCTCGCACGCGCATGGACCTCGTGTCCAACACCGTGGTGGCCTGCAGACCCGGCGCCCTCACACTCAACGTCGACATCTCTTCAACAGAGTCCGAACAGCGAAACACAGCGCACTTCACAGATAGCATCCGCGCCGTATCCACCTAGCGCAAACAAGGTCAGTATTCAGTAATAGCACGCGATACAATTGTATTGATTTAACAAGCGTATAAGTGTTTGGTTCATCACGCACCAATAAGAATTCGTATTGTTAGTTTACTGTGTGTAAACAAGTCGTGAGTGACGCGACGAGAAACGTGACGTAATACGTCCGCACGGTAAAAGTACGTACGCCGACTGGAGGCGCGCGCGGCGGCAGGAGGCGAAGGCGACGGCGTGGCGCAACGCGACGGCGAACATGAGAAACCACAGCGCGACTCATTTTAGTTTATCTTTTCACCGCCGCGTGGCGCTAGCACCGCGTTCGGTCAAGTGATGTGATTGTGGTGCGCGTCTCCCTACTTCATTTACCCATATTGAAAAATAAATTGTACCCCGCGACAAATTCCTTGTTTTAAATTAATGATATTTTATGGTGGTTTTTCAACATTAAATAACTGATCATTTATTTAGAGTCTTAACAATTTGACTTGTTAAGTAGGTTATATTTTTGTATTTAGTTTTATAAACATTTCATTTTATTAAAATTATGGGCCATATGAATTTTCTTGCAGTTTGAATAGTTGTTTTATGATATTTTTTTTTTAACTTTCCAGTATTACGTACAAATATATATTTTTTTAATACGTGTAATGTAGGAAATAGAAATAATAACATTTATTACTTTAATAATATTAAAAAAAATACTTATCTAAGTTTGATTTAATATTTTTATGTTATGTATTATAATCTTTCCGTCTTAATATTTTAAGACTACATATTTGTTTGTGTATTGTGTAGGTAAAAGAAATAAAAACATTTTTTACATTAATAATATTTATTTAATTATAAGGGACGTTTTCAACTTTTAATTTACCTCCTTGAAATATTATGATCATCATCTGCCTAGCCTTTTCCCAACTAAATTGGGGTCGGCTTCCAGTCTAACCGGATGCAGCTGAATACCAGTATTTTACATGGAGCGACTGCCTATCAGACCTCCACAACCCAGTCTGTACTGGGTAATACGATACCCCTTGGTAAGACTGGTTGTCAGACTTTTTGGGCCACTGATTGCCTAACGACTGTCAAAGATCTACAAATGACAGCCGGGACCAACGGTTTAACGTGCTTTCCGAGGCACGGAGGAAACTCGGTATGCAATGGGCGGTCACCCATCCACAGACCAACCTAGGCAAGCACGGCTTAACCTAAAGATCGACCCGAGCGGCTGTTATTATTTAGCCACGAAATATTATGATCAATGAATCATAATACTAATTTTGTACAAAATTCCCTGAATTATGGGTACAAAAATATTATTGTGGCAACACTGCAGACCGATTTGTTTACGAAGAACGAAGACGTGTCTAGTTACCTACGTGTGCAGCATAAATTCATACTGCTTATCAAAAGTATAGCCGTCTCTGTCGCACGCGCATTAGTGCGCCTCATCATAAAAAGGACAGAAAATGTATTAATAGCACAGAGCATCGCCGCCATTTTGCCGAAACACGACTGACTAGATTTTTGTGTTGGACTGTTGGTACGATTTATCTAGACACACAAACTAAAACAAGGTTACTAATAATAATATGTTAGTAATAAAAAACAATAAAATAAAATAAAGATTAATAGTATTATGTAATAACAATGAATCGGAATGTTAATGATTAGTAATATTCGCTTTCACAACTAAATAATGGCAATAAATTGTGAAATAATTTTGACGTATCGGTAAAATCTGAGTGACATAACGAATAATTTTGAAAAATTCACATTGTGTGAACCAAAATTATGATAAAGTACTTACCTATGAGTATTTATTTATTGTTTCACGGAAAATTCTTCGATTTGCGGACGGGATTCATTCACTGCACTGCCGCCGTACTAATTTTCGAGATATGACAATGACGCGATGGCGAGAGCGCGGGCTCGACGCCGATTGGTTGAAAATGGCGGCCATTTGTCTCATTGGCTTGGAGGATTTTAGGCGCCAAATTTCGGTTGGTCGAGACGCCGGATGGCGGGAAATAAATGAAGCACTTTCCGGTGCGCGTGAGTTTTGTTACGGAAAATTGTGTTTGCCGCGTTTAGCTTCCGTCTGTTTCACGCGAACAATTAAAAGAGCGACGGCTTTTCTTCGATTCGGAGCTTTGTTTAAATAAATGCGACTTTGTTTTGAAAGGATAGTTTTGTACCAAAGGTTTACCGTGCCTTTTTAAGATATTTACCGTGTTTTTCAGTTGTTTATTATATTATTAAGTTTATATTATTTTGCGAAAGTCATATTTGAAATATTATGTGATTAGCGAACTCGTATCGGTGTTAAAATTATTTTATTTGCTAAGATTTCAGTAGGTAATAAAAATGAATAAAATAATTGTATTGATAAATGTTATTATTGTTTATCCCTAAGAAAATAAATGAATAAAACGATAAGAAGATTTCGATGAAGAATATTAAGGAAATTCAAGTTTCGAAAGGTAGATTTCTATGTTACCTAGTTTTTTATTTTACAAAAACTTATTCTCCCGAGAAACGTTAGTGGCTTATTGACCTATTTATAACGGAAATCAGTGGCGTTCGTTTGCGGTGAACACAAAAACTGTTTCCGTTCGAAACAGATGTTCTGTTAATGTTTTTCTAATAAACACAAAATGTCTACTTTCCCTGCAGGTGCATTTAAAAATAGAATACAAGGGAGCGTTTAAAATCTTTTGGGACCGTTATAATGGGCTTGTCTAATTTAATTGTCAAGTTACTTACTTGTAATCTTATTGGAAAATAACTGAGGTTTATATTTTAAGAGGTTTTACATAGGTGTTAGTTTTTTTAATATCATTGTTTGGGGTTGACAGGTATGTATTATCATTTTGTATAATCTTTTCAGGATTTACTGCTGTAAGGAGTTTAAAAAAAAAATATAGGTTGCGTTTTCGAGTAAGAAGAATAAAATTCATTTGAACCATTTGTTAGACAATATGTTTTGTTTATACTTGACATGACGTTGAAGATTTCGCAGTGTGGCCGCGCCATGTAAAATACTGGTATTCAGGTGCTGCTTCAGTGCATTCTTTTATAATGCAGATCGACTAGGACTTAAATGGAAAAAGGCTAGATAGATAGGTTAAAGGATTTGTACTTTTTTTGTTATGACCGACATTTTATACGAATACTGTTCTTTGATTTCATCAGCGACACCTATCGGAAAAAATGCGAATATATGAGGATTTTCTATAAATCGTGCCGCCATTACAGCATGCATACGAGGGTAAATAAAAGGCGCGAATGCTTACATTTACATAACCTTATGACCTTCAGACTAATATCGCCATCTGCGCTTGCGCAGTTCAAATTGGCGGCCATTTTCAGGAAGTGGGTAAGTATTTAGTTTCTTTGGTTAATTGTAGAGAAATGCCTACTGGTGTTGCATGTTTTTGTTTGTAGGAGGACGTAATAATAATTGTTAGTTGCATTTTTTGCGCTTTTACTGGATAAAATATTTTGTAATAATGGATTTTGAGAGTAGATTTTGGGAAAATGTTGATGAAATATTGAAAATAAGTAAAAATTTGTTAGAAGTGTTGTTGTTGTTGGAACCCGCACTGGCCCTGTTTGGTAGATTATGGCCAAGTCCCTCAGACATAGGCTTGTTGTATCCCAGCTGTGGGAAAGTTAAAGGGATGATTATGGTTTGGTAGTTATTGGAATGTCGCAATGTTTTTACAAACAATTTTTTAGTTATTTCAAGGAGAAATAACTTTCAATTTAAAGACGCTTTATTGTTTGTAATTTGTTTTATAATGGCACAAGCGCATCTAATTGACAAAACGCGTGAAATATAGCTACCTAAATAAGTTAATACCTATTAACTGATTTGCAAGATATTGTAAATCATCCGTATAGTAGGTGACGGAGGTGTGCCAAGTTTTTTTTTACTTACTAGGTAATTGAAAACCAGAAGGTATTCGGAAAACGGTTGAAGATTGTATCATAATTATGTATTTGTATTATTGTACCATTTTGGAAAAAAAAATATCTAGAATCTAGACTCAGCATTTGTAGATGATCACTGTTAACAAAAAATACAAAAAGTTTATTCAGATTTAATTCCACTGCAGGCTATCCGGACTTATCATTTTTGTCCTTAGTTTTCGACTTCGGGAATTTCTTTCAGAAAATAAGTTAATGAACACCAAAAGTAGCTCAGGCCGCTCTCTTCTTGCTGAAACTCAGGCCCAAGTTCAGGCAGCCATAAGTTTCATGTAATCGAGGCGAGGCGATAATTGCAAACAGCCGGGTCCAAAATCCAGGCTCTTGCTGACAAATTCCTGAAAGAAAAACCCAATAACACATTGTCCGACCTGGGAATCGAATCCTCGTGCACAGTAGTAGCGTTTGCGCCTACTAGACCAACGCGGCAGCCAGATTGATTATGTTGGTACATTGTTATCCAACTGCGGGTAACTGAAGATAAAGTAATAGGAAGGCATTACTGCGTTGTGCTCTGATTTGTTCGATTGCTTTGAGGTCGCAGTACGGTTGCGCACACGCAGACTCGCTCACTTCTATCTCATCGTCAATGGCATTATATTGACGTTGAGAAGTTTATTTAATAAGATCTTAATATGAATAAATGGAAATGACAGAGCTGTCTAGGCCACAACGGTGGTGGTCGGACAAAATTTAAGCCACCGCTACGAGAACAAGATAGATAATATTCCAGAAGTTTTTGCAATGGAAAACATCGCGAGGATTTTGAATGTGCAATCATGGCCAGTTTGTTTTTTTAAATTTGGAGAGGCCTTGCCTTACAACTTATTTTTTTCTTTTTTGTCTACTGAGCCGATGTCGACTATTCTGCCAGTGGCAGTGTCTACAACTTTTATTAGCATGAATACTGTGCGACATTGAACATTTGACTTTAGAAATGACATTGACAGTTGACTGTTGGGTTACATCAGTGGTGAAGATTTGTGAAAACATTTTTGACAAAACGAGATGACGCCGTTAAGTCCGATTTTGGTCAGTGTCTCAATTTTACCATCTACGTTTTTACTTTAGTGGAATTTCAAAGTTGCTGCATAGTCAGTATTTACATCACGGGGTTATTATTAGACAATCCATTGTAAACCTGCACTCGTTTCTTTTAAGCACCAAACAATACTGTTATAATCATTAAAATGTACATTTCTTGCACGTGGCTGTAACACTTGGTGATCCTTGTAAGAAATAGATAAGAAACCATAAGGTAGGGAAGCTCCTTGCTGTCAGAATTCCTCTTTCACACCCTCATTGAAAAAAGTGACGATTGCCATATGGCCGGGACACTCAATGGACGAAGCTGCCTTGAAAAAGTAAGAGTATATCCGTTGTTTTACGTTTGTTTATAATGTCTGTTTTCATTTGTAACATATTTTACATTATTTAAGAATTAATATTTATCAATAGGTATTTTCGTACGATCTGGCCACTTTGGCCTTGAAAACGCTATTCGAAGACAGTGACAAGACGTTTTTTAAATTTCGAACACCGCCATCGTTCACGCAAAATATTGAACAAATATTTTAATCTTTAAAAAGGAATGTAGTTTTTTTTAACACTTCTAAGACAGGGATAATTTTCTATAAATTTTCCATTTTTAACGTGATAAATTATTGTTTTGTTTCAGTGGTAAGAAAATACAAAAATACTGGCAATACAGAACATTAGACTTTGAACGCATGGAGTGAGGGGTAATTACTAACAGCAAAAGTTATTTGAATAGTAAAAATAAATATTTGTAGGTAGGTAGGTAGGTAATTCAGTTTCCCTTTTTAGTCGCAAGGTCATCTTCATGCTACGGTGATCAAGCAATTAAATCATACAATAGGTATTGGATATAAATAGGACTTGTCATAGTTATGTTAACCTACATAAATCGGCGCTCGAGTCTAGCGCTAGAAAAAAATACTAGGTACCTACAGCGAGAATAGCGAGCCTGAAAGTTTGTCATTTACGATCACACATCATATAAGTGCCTAACATTAAATCGCATCAATAGGTTTTCTTGATATATTGATGAAGCAACCCTATCTCGGGATTGTTTTCTTTTTTAGAGATTTCGCGCGCTCGCTTGCGAGCTATAAAAATGGTCTCTTGAAGTAAACAGAAAATCTTTAACTTTTAAGCGAAATTATTTTGACAGTTCTTTATTTGAATAAATTCTTTTCATTCGTCACAGTTATATTGTTTTTCTTTCTTTGATTTACGAATTACTAGGTTTTGCTCGCGGCTTGGGTAATTAACCCACGGGAACTTTATAAATGTAGCCTATAGCTCGGGGATAATGTAGCTTCCCGTTAGTGAAAGAATTTTCAGAATCGGATCAGTAGTTTCTAAGATTACCCATACATACAAACTTACAAACAAATACCTTTTTTATAATATTACTATACATTTTCCTATATCTGGTGAACTTGTATGAATTAATCAAATATTAAAACATTCTCTTTTGAAATATACAAAAACACCGATCGTCCAGATGTAACAAATGAAAGACATCGATATCAAATCAGGTGTTAATTTTATGAAACGCCTTGAAGAGCAACAGAGATTTTTAATCGATGTTTTGTAATCGAGAATGCGTATCGATACTCTCAATCGATACGGTAATCTGTGTGTAAGGTCCAAGTGTTTCGAAATTGTTAATTGGTACTTATTTTAATTGTGTGAAGGAAGTGTTTAAAATTGAATGATAATGCTCAAAATTGGTTGTGTTTTGTCAATGATCTTTGTTTTTATGTTGATTTTTAACTTAGTGCAGGTCTTCAATGTAGAACCAATAATGTCATTTTAACATAACATGACATCATGCCTGTAATCCCCGAAGGGTTAGGCAGAGGTGTACACCCACATTTCAAAAGTAATGTTTAAGTCCCATGTAATAGGGGGTGAGCCTATTGCCATCAACCGGGCGTAAATCCAGACTCCGTGGCTGCTACCGAGAAATTCCTGATGGAAAAACCCAATGACACTTTGCCAGACCCGGGAATCGAACCCAGGACCTCATGCTCAGCAGTCGTGCTTGCGACCACTAGACCAACGAGGCATTTTAAATAAATATTAAAACGACTTTTGAGCTATCAGAGTAATGTTGACAATTTTGAATTATTGTAGGCATTTAAAGATAACAAAAAAGTGGTACATACCTATTGGTAAAGATTAGCTATTGGTTCCATCTACACCGAGATTCAAATGCATTATTCTTGAAATATTTAACTTCCCTTGCCAGACTAGCTCAAATCGAAGCCATATTGAACAAATTCAAACATCCTTTCTTTCTGTCGGTAACCTCATATGCTTGGGGTGTCACATGATTACTCAAAGTCCATGAACCTCACGGTTGATTGATGTCAACCACATGAACCACATTTGGGGTAACACCACAAAAAATACAACGCCACCTGGCGTCTTAAAACCACAGATTTTACGCATTTCCGATTTGTGGATTTTTAAACTTTTTTTCTGCATGAGGCTTTTTGTTAATTTTGGTTTTGTGGATTTGAACAACTTTGCAATTCATTCTTTTCTTATTTTAATTCGCATTTACCTATAGACACTCTTTCGGCGCGGCCATAATTTAAACCAACTCCGCCATCTTTTGTTTTATAAGTAACATTTGTTTTATAATGAACTGGGCCTATTTGGCGCGGCCGTCAGGCACAGTGTTCCATTTCTTCTTTTAAGTTTTTTTTTACTTGTATTGTTTTTGTTTAAATTGTGTGCACTTGTGGCATGTGCCAAATAAATGTATTTTCTTTCTTTCTTTCATTTCATAAAATAATGTACCCAACAGCCCCTCGTAGACGTTATTCGAGCCCAAATATCCTTTTAGCACTGTATTCACTGAATCATCTTGGAGAACGCCGAAATTTATCTAAAAGGCGTCCTTCAGCCTATTCTGTAAAACTAATTTGTCAGACAGAAGAGCTATTCTGAAGAACTCATTTGTTTTTTAATCAATTATCGTGGATTCACACCTCGACACCGAGCACCATTTGAATTTCGAATTAAATGATGTTTTCGGCGCTGTGTTGTCAGTGTGAAAAAAACTTTTTGTCCCCTTCCGAAGTTCGAAGTTTTAACAGACTTTATTTTTCTTTGTTATCAAGTAGGTAAATGCTTAGCATAGTTCAATGATAAGTACTTTAAAATGTCTTTTAAAAATAATTCTAAATGTATGCTTTGCATGTCTTTTTAACCTTCGATTCAATTGTTTAACGTCGCCGTCGTATAGATATTATTATTACTGGTCAATCATGACATTCTTCTAACGGAACGTGATTTGTTTATTAATGAATGGCTGATGAAATGACGATCATCTCATTACCTTATGTGTTTATGCATAATAAACATGCATAAGTACATACAGCTGGATATTTTAGATATAAGAGCCATGGATGAGTACCAAATAAGGTGGAAGGTTATTTACAAGGTTAACTTTTTTTTCATAAAATGTCTGAGTACCAGCAGTCATAAAAATTTGTAAAAACAAAAATAACCCCACAAAATTCAAAATTTTGTTTTCATTTTTTAACCTACAACCACCATGTTCAGTGAACCGGCAAAAATCCAGGATTTGGAAGGGCAGTCAAGGCAAAAAGTGGTCCACTTACCCTACGTTGATTACTTCGTACGACCACAGACAAAAAAAATGTGATTGGTTATTGTTTAGTGGTAGAAGTAGTAGAGGGGGTAGCGAGATCTCTGGACAATCGATTCGTCCTGTCGGATCCTTTGGGAGGAGTGTTAGTGACGTGCGGCCACGCCAAATCACCGTGTAATTACCTCGTGACTTGGTCGCAGGGTAGGCGCGGACAAAAGTGTTTTGGTTGAAAATAAAAATGCATTAAGTAGTGTTTAGATTACACCTGATATACCTAGTAATAGACGTAAGTATAATTATGTTTCTCAAACGCACGATGATTACAAAATCTTCTTACACAGACTTATATCATTTGCTCTAATTTACGATCATAAATTGAGCAACCACTCATTATGTAAAGCACAGACAATAAAAGAGTAATTTGACGCATACCAAACGTTCATGTCATATCAGCATTTGCCTTTATCACGTAATTTCGAAATCTTACGAAAGTTATATCACTAGGAACAAAAATAAACATGATTGTTTATTATCAACACAATGTTGTTGAACTCAAATACATATTAGTATTTGTATACAGTATGTCAACTACGGACAAATGACCCAGAATCGTCTTACACACATATGAAGCCGTTCACACGAATTCTAGTAACATGTTACTTGTGTTTTTGTTGTAAAATTGTAGATTTTTTGTGAACTTAAGATTTTACATAAAAGAGGCCTAGTTGGTTTACTGTGAATCTATGTACATTATAATGTGAACTCAAACGACCCAATTACTAAGGATATGAGTTTCAATTCAATCTTTGTTTCCGGTTATGATGATAGTGTTCTATCTCTGTTAATGACTTTAATTAATTTTTATTGCTACTATGTATGGCTACTATTATGTTACGCATTTCGGTTGTACATAATTATTTATATCAAACGGTTTATTTGGTCAGGGACAGTTTTAAGCAGTTTTGGGCACAAGAATAATAAAATGAAGTATTATCCGTACGGCCTTGGCCAATTTCTTAGGTCGCTAAGTAAATGCTACGCACAAAATGTGCCGAAAAATGGGACAACGTAGATATTGTGACGCCGAATACTTGACCAATTCATTGGGCAAAGCTCTGTAGTTGCTCACATTGTGTAGTTTTTTGCAAAGTTAAAAATCGTTTTTCTTTTTTGATTAATGAGATCTGTATGAGTAGGTAATTTAGTTTTTCTATAATAAAAAAAACCAAAAAGTGCCAGTTTGTTTTTTTTTTGGCGTTTGTGAATGTAGTACAAAGAACTTAGTTAATTTCGTGAAATATAAACAACAACTATGTACAACACTGTGTGTTGCAGTTAGAATAAAATCTCTAAAATATACAAAACATAAAATAAAATCCCTGTTCACTGTTGTCACTGACAGTACTCAAGGACTAGAGATGTGTTCACGCTACATCGATTTGACCGGAAAGGGTTCAGAATCACTCTGAATACTAAAAAATGCTTTAGTCCCGCACAAGTGTAACAACCCTAGTATAATGTGGCCGCATTAGTATAGATTTCGTGGTTTCGAAACTATATGGTCATTTCCATACGGATAAATGAGACATTTCGTTCCGATAAGGAATTGTTGCGTGTGGTATTTTATGGTAAATTATGTGAAGGTAGTAGGTACTAAGTTGCAATAATAATAACATAACACGGCTTGTAATACCCTAAGGATTAGGCACAGTAGTATCTAACAAGTACACCCATATTTCGCCAGTTATGTTTTAAGTCCCATATAATACCGGGCGAGCCTATCGCAAATCCAGTCTCCGTGGGTGCTACTGAGAAATTCCTGATGGAAACACACAATAACACTTTGCCCGACCCGGAAATCGAGCCCAGGGTAACCCAGTGGCATCCAGTCGCGCTTATAAAGCTATTTTAACCGTTAGAATTTCAAAGTGATAAATAATAATGCAGGAGCAGTTGTGGCCTTGTGGTTTTGGCCCAAACTTACGAATGGGTCGTGGCTTCGACCCCAGCAAGCACTTCACGTAGTTTCATTTATTTCATCACCACTGCTCTTAGAACAGTGAAGAAAACATCGTGAAGGAACTGGCATGTCCTAGATCCATTGATATATTAAAAAACTCTAGAACAATAAAAAACCGAGTCGTGTGATATCCATAAATATGGTGTATTCCCGCTGACCCCACTGCCATGGCCGCACTGGTGGGGCCAATGGGAAAAATCAAAACCGTCGTTTCGTTGGCCCCACTACCCTGCCCCACTACCTTGAGATCAGAAAAATGAAGGAATGAAACAAACCTAAATGATGTCAGTGGGAATTAATAGACATTACGATCCATACAGTTCGGTGTATTCCCGTTGATCCCACTGCCATGGCCCCACTGGTGGGGCCAACGGGAAAAATCAAAACCGTCGTAATATAAATAGCCTTGCCCCGGCCGCGGCAGTGGCAACGGGCTGGTTACGCAATGTTATGCTACTGCAACTTCCACCATAGAATCTAAGCTAATTTGCAAAGGTCTCTGCACCAAGTACATAGGCAGACTAATGATTTGTGTGATTACATAGTTATATACAGCGAGGCAATAATGTGGATCGTGGCCGGCGAGCGTGGCGAGGTTGACAGGTGCCAATCTTGGATGTGCCGAGGAGCATACGCAGTGCAGTTGCGCACGGGGTGAAGTTTTGCGAGTTGCAATGTATATTATGTACGTGTAATAAATGTATTTAAATTCAGTATGTACATTATTTTCAGACTACAAATAGATCTAAAATAAAAATATGTACCTACAAGTATCAAAAGGGGAAACGAATTAAAAAAAATTCGTCCACATGGCTATCACTTTCAAGAATCGGCATTACGTGCCACGTTGGATGGCAATGTCGATTCTTTGACCAAAGAATAGTCTGCCCTCTTGTCACGTGATGAGCCGACTAACCTCTTGGCGATTTCCCGAACTACTAGGTTCGTAGATACTCGGACCCCATGGCCATAGTGTTTTAACCCCAAATGTATGTATTTTGAGTTGATTGGACTGTTCCCTGTTATTAGTATAAAACTAACGAGTATAAAAAGCTACTTCCAGTCATAAACATAATTAACAAGTTAATTAAATAATAATATGTACATGGCTAATGAATAAATAAACGCTGATTCATTTTATAAGCTTTAAAGCTTATAAAATGAAGTGAGCCTGAAGATAAATTACAAAATGAAAGGTAATAACTATAGGAGCCAGTGATTCCAGGTTGCCAGTCATGTCCGCATTTTCCGCCACCTATTTATGATATCCATATATTATTCTAAAAGGCATTGGATGCTTTACCTGACACCTTAGCTGGTTTGAATATCCTTGGATTGGGTAGCACTATTCAAGGTTACTGGAAGGATACAATGCGTAAACGGACCCTTCACGAAACCGTCAACCTAGTATTATGTACATCAAACTAAGTAATTCGACGCAAAAATTATTGTTTTTGGGGTGAAAAAAGGTGAAAATTGTGCTGATGGATGCATTGAATAATACGGGGCTCATGGAGGTATTTCAAGTAAACTTATAACATTAAAATCTTGTATTTAAAAAAAAACTTGAACCCCCAATATCTCCATATCCAGAAGTTTCCTAGGTATGGTCATCATCATCATCATCATCATTTCAGCCAAAAGACGTCCACTGCTGGACATAGGCCTCCCCCAAGTGTCGCCACATTGACCGGTTCCGTGCGACTCGCATCCAGCGGATCCGGCGGATTTTTTGTTTTAGGTATGGTCTAGAACAAAAAAATCATCAAAATAACGGAGACAACAAGTGCCTTTTGGCTTCGTTAAAATTATTTTTACACGCATTATGTATTATTCCTCTGATAGTGTTTTCGATCTCGACAAAATTATGAATATGTTAAGTCGTTATCATCACAAGCACTATAATCATTATCTGCTTAGCTTTTTCCCAACTATGTTGGGGTCGGCTTTCAGTCTAACCGGATGCAGCTGAATACATGTATTTTACATGGAGCGACTGCTTATCTGACCTCCACAACCCAGTTAGTACTAGGTAATACGATACCTCTTGGTAAGACTGGTTGTCAGACTTTTTGGGCCACTGACTATCTGTAACGACTGTCAAAGATCTACAAATGACAGCCGGGACTGCTTTCCGAGGCACGGAGGAAACTCGGTATGTAATGGGTGGTCACCCATCCACAGACCAACCTAGGCAAGCACGGCTTAACCTAAAGATTGATCCGAGCGGCTGTTATTATTTAGCCACGAGCTCCTCATCACAAGCACTATAATCTAGCACCTTAAACCTTTCATTATCTATTCATAATATTCATATTTAATGGCATCAACACCTATCCCTAAACAGAACAATGTATTTCAACCAAGTTGATCATCATAATTTATAATAATGTCATTGCCACCATCAGGGTCACCGGTTCTGCGGCAGTGTGTGGCGGGCCCAACAAATCAGTTCACTCGTCACAGTCGCCTGCGCAGTGATTGCGGGAGGATGGGGCCTATTACAGGACCCCTCACCACACACCCTGCATGTGACAGCCGCTGGGTTAGTGTCAGAAGTGTAAGAATGAGGAGTTATTGAGAATAAGGTAAGTTTTGATCGATGATCGTGGTTGAATAATCACAACAGGTCAATCTTCGAGGATAAGCAACCTTTGCTGTGGTCGATTTGAAGAAATGTGATCATCCATTACGTACCTAAACTACAAGACGTCATTCGGTCTGAATGATAATGACTTGCAGTTTACTGGACCGAAGTTCAGATCAAAGAAACAGAAAAGTGTTGAACGCGGGATGCTTAAGATCGCGAATAATAGTTTACAATGAAGGAGCAGAGAAGAAAAAAAAATGGGAGAGTGGAATAAAAAAACGTGTTGCGCTGACCTCAAATAAAATGGGACCAGGGAAGGAAGATGATGATAATAGAGGAGCAGAGAAGAGAGAGGAAGAGAAAAATGGCTTTAAGGGAAAGAAGCTCCCAGTTGAGTCGATGATGGAGAATTTGAATATGATTCGGAAGTATTTAACAGAATCAACTTTATCGCTACAGTATTAGGTTCAAGGTTGATTGGGAATATTTGACAGTTTCGGGTAGCTTGGTGTGCTGGCGTCTGTACCTTTTGATTCAAACAGGCTTTCAATGGACCTTCTGTTTTTACTTATATTTTGGCATAAACGTATCTCATTGCCATAATGTTACTGCCATGCCATTGCTGTTCAACGAACGCTTCCTTTCGTCGCATTAAAACGACTTCTAATAAAAGTAACGATGTATGATGAAGTTTTAAAGTAGACAGTTGAAACCTGGCGGTTTTGTGTTTTAGCGTCATTTTGAAGAAATCGAGTTACTGTGTGAAAGGATGCGTTTAATGTGCTGGTTGGAGTTTGATTTATTTTTAATATCATCATCATCTGCCTAGCCTTTTCCCAACTATATTAGGGTCGGCTTCCAGTCTAACCGGATGCAGCTGAATACCAGTATTTTACATGGAGCGACTGCCTATCTGACCTCCACAACCCAGTTAGTACTGGGTAATACGATACCCCTTGGTAAGACTGGTTGTCAGACTTTTTGGGCCACTGACTGCCTAACGACTGTCAAAGATCTACAAATGACAGCCGGGACCAACGGCTTAACGTGCTTTCCGAGGCACGGAGGAAACTCGGTATGTAATGGGCGATCACCCATCCACAGACCAACCTAGGCAAGCACGTCTTAACCTAAAGATCGACCCGAGCGGCTGTTATTATTTAGCAACGAGCTCCTCCTCGTCTGATTTATTTTTAATGTGTGGAGCTTTTAATATTTATTACTCAACTATGTTGAGATCCTTGCTTGATAGGTGAACGATGTGTCGGTCTTCTCTTCTTTAAACCGTAATTAATTTTAGTGGTTGGTATTATCTATTTTACTACTCTCTTGGTAGATAGTTTTTGCTGCTCCTCTAGTGACGTCTCGAAGAAAGACGTTATGTTGGGTAGGCCAAGGGTAGCCAAGGATGTGCCAATTCTTTGATGTTCTTCTAATGGTTCAATGATTTGCCTACTTTTGAGAATTCACTTCAATTAACGTGGAGTGAGTATTCAGCTAGGACTAGATAATGCACATAGCTACTAGGTTGACATAGAGAATTGGAGCACTGAATGATGTCAAGCTTCCTGGATACTACTCAAGGTCTAATGTAATCGGATGCCCTACTTACTTAGTGAATGTAATACTAGCTTTTGCTAGCGGCTTCAAATTTCGAAATTCACCCACGGGAACGTTTCAAATGTAGCCTATGACACTCGGGGATAATGTAGCTTCCCGATAGGGAAGTAATTTTCGGAATCCGAACAGTAGTTCCGAGGATTATCCCATACATATAAACTTACAAACAAATACCTCTTTAGGACTTTTCGAAAGAGATACCGCGGCTTCGGAACACAAAGCGCAAAGAAGGAACATGGCAATTGCTAAGCGTGATGTTATGTGGATCCCAGGTTCCTATTTACTTCTATTCTTTTTCGTGTGATTAGTGCATAACCTGGTGTCAGAGTTTTTATGCCGCCCATGGGTCTCTGACTTGGCTTTACATGCCGTCGAGATATATCTCTCAGGCATACTCGTTTGGTTTTCTTACAATATTTTTTTTCACCGAAGCAAAAGATAATTAAACAATACGCACATGAATCCGAAAAATTAGAGGTGTGTGAGACGTTTCTGACGTGAACTCATGACCTATGATGATGACTTGGCAGTCTGACGGTCACACCACTAGGCTCCACCACCACTAGGCACTAGTTCCTATTTGCTAACGGTGCTGGACTGGAAAAGTGTACTTTCTATACACTGTTGTGTATAGAATTGTATAACTATAATATTTTTCTAGTAGTTAGGTACCGTACATCTTATTGACTGACAACATAAGACACGATAATCTAAAGAAAGAGAAAATATTTTATACAATTTGATAAGATAAGCGATGCAACCTCCAAGTGAAAAGAAAGCAGCTGATATCAATCTATCAACATATCTCGAAGAATAAAATTAATCGCGACAGATTGACGGACAGAAACCACCAAAGATAGAAAGAAATTCAGAAGATTAAATGTATGTAGGTACTTAGATGTATTTTTTATAGATATGCAGTTGCTCCATGTAAAATACTGGTTCACTGTACTGTATTCGGTTAGACTGGAAGCCGATCCCAACATAGATAGGAAAATGATAGATCATGATGATGACTTAAGCTGACTGTCGACCACTTTTCAGCCTTATTACTCAAGGCAAAAGAGTAAAATGTGGTCGACCGTCAGTGAGCGCGGTAGTACTAATATTTATAGAAATAACATGTCGCCTTTCATGTGAGGACTAAGGGCTGGTTTTGCGAAATTATTGTTACTTTTAGCCTATATCATTCTACTGCTGGTCAAAGGCCACTCCCCAAGACTTCCAAATTCTTCGATCCCGGGCCAATGTGAGCCACTGGGCGTTGATTTCGTCCAGCTCGTCTCGCCATCTGCAAGGTCTACCGCGTTGCCTTCTGAAATTTGCGAAATTACTGAAGAAAAAACTCAATAGTCCTAATGCCCTTTCTTTTTTTTTGGTTGTCTCCCATGTGGCATCAGCCATTTTTCTGAATTCTTATATCAACTTCACATATCAAGAAGACCCGAAATTTTTAATTGTCATCATCTTCCTGTTGTTGTCCCATGTTACTTGGGGTCTGGGCTACATGTATTTTTCTTCCATTCTCGTATATCAATCGACACGCTATCATTTACTCCTTTTTCCTTCATATTCCTCGTTCGTTTCCCTTTTCTTCCTTAGTCATCCTCGGCCCTAAATATTACCACCCTTAAAAAAAAAAACAAAATTGTTTCTTGCTTTTTAAATGAATATCATGCGCAACGGAAACTTAACAAAGACAATCATAATAATATGCATTATGATATAATACGATAAGTTGATGATTCGTCATCAGACTGTCATCATTATACGAAATTATCGTATCACATTCATATAAATGCGGCGTACTGATGGGCTTGTGACAGTCAAATTGGGCTTTATTTAGTTATTTTAGTATAAAATCATATTTTACTTAACTGTGATTTCCGTTTTCTATAAAATGGTAGACTTATCAGAGATTTTTGGTTATATAATTGTTACAGGAGGAGCTCGTGGCTAAATAATAACAGCCGCTCGGGTCGATCTGTAGGTTAAGCCGTGCTTGCCTAGGTTGGTCTGTGGATGGGTGACCGCCCATTACATACCGAGTTTCTTCCGTGCCTCGGAAAGCACGTTAAGCCATTGGTCCCGGCTGTCATTTCTAGATGTTTGAGAGTCGTTAGGCAGTCAGTGGCCCAAAAAGTCTGACAACCAGTCTTACCAAGAGGTATCGTATTACCCAGTACTAACTGGGTTGTGGAGGTCAGATAGGCAGTCCCTCCATGTAAAATACTGGTATTCAGCTGCATCCGGTTAGACTGGATGCCGACCCCAACATAGTTGGGAAAAGGCTAGGCAGATGATGATAATTGTTACAGGATCTATTTCATCTTCATCATCTGCCAGCTATGTTGGGGTAGGCACCCCAACATAGCTGGCATAGGTGATCTTCAGGGTGAGAATGTTGAGATGGATGTGTGGAGTGAGAAGAATGGATAAAGTGAGGAATCAATCAATCAATCATTTTATTGTCAGGCAACTGAGGCCCATAGAATGAAAGAATGAGTATATTAGAGGAATTTTGAAAGACCACTTTCAAACGTTCTCTAATATACTCATGCCTGTTACAGAAAAATTAAAAGGAATTCGTTTGTCTTGGTATCGAATCGACATGTTATGAGGAGGGCTGAAACACATGTGACTAAAAGATTATTGGATATGAATGTTGGTGGATGGAGAGGGATAGGAAGGCTAAAGAAAAGATGGATGGATTGTGTGAGGAATGAAATTAAAAAGAAAGGAGTAAATGATGCCGTGACGTCTGACAGGGGAGAATGGAAGAAGAAAACGTGTTGCCCCAAGTAGAATGGAACAAGGGCAGGAAGATGGTGTTGGTGTAGGCGTAGGTGTTATGATCTCGTTGAGTACCTAACTCTTTCTAACTATTCTCCAACCTCAGAGGACACAAAACCTGCCAGAGACTTCCCGTTCCCCTTTACATAACAAAATAAATCTCAGAACCGACAAAGAAAAGTGTTGCTACACTTCTTTTCAAACTCCACAATAGCTTACCCTTTGTCTAATCCGGTCGTCCGAAGCTCAAACGCGTACAATGTACAGACACATGATCAATGAGACCGAATGAACGTTTCTGTCGTACGGAACGAATGGCGGGGTCGCATTGTATTGTACGTAAACAAGTGCACTGTTCATTCACGGAGGGTCACGAGAGAATTAGGATGGAGTGGAGACGCTTTTTTTGAGTAAACAGTATTTTTTTTGTTTTCTTTTATTATGAGTAAATTCGCCGTTTTCCCGTGGTAGGCAGAATTAGGTACAAAACGTGGATGAGGCAAAAGTAGTATGCGAGGATTGTAACAGGTGGTGTTCCTTCAAATATAATTTGATAACATTTATTTTAAAACTGAACAGCACAGATTTATTCTTTGAAATGTATCGTTGACCCACAGAAGACTCTTTCCATGTGCTTATACTATGCAAATAGGCCTTTTCTTGAATTCTAATTTAAGATTTTTTTTATTCCACAAACATAACATCACGCCTGTCCTATATTCGAAGGGCCAGGCAGAGGCTAGCTTTATTACAGCCACATTCAGCCAGGTATATTTAACTTCCATGTTTGAATAAGAAAACGGTATTGTATAAATAATAATTATTATCACCAAGCAAGTAGGCAAGGCAAGTAGGCTCAGTAAAGGATATTTATATTATCCCTATCTTATCTGTTTGAGTTCAATGGATTACTGACGATGATGTAATAGCTATTAATTAATATAAGATTGTATAATGACATAGTTGTAGTAATATTATTTATCAGACGTGACGGGACGAAGGGGACTAGGGGACGTAAAGTATGTAAACACTTAACAACTTTTAAAAGTGTTTTTCTCCTACTGTTCTGATTAAAATTTCATGTTGTTACGTTCATAGTATTCTGGAACTCATATTTTTATGAAAAAGATCCGATCTCCAAGTTACAATCGTTATTTCTCGCGAAAATTTCTTTTTTTAGGAAAGTATATACATATTGGTGCTCGTGAAGTTGTGACTTTACATATGAGATAGGAAAAATAAAATGCCACGATTAGTTTTGGATCCAAATTTCTGAAAGTCGTAAGGGTGCTTGCTTATGTTAAACTGTGTACAGTTCAGCTAAAATAAAGATAATGAAGTCACAAAAAAAAGGTTTTAAAGCGACTCCACTCCATTCTCTAGTCCACAGATTTAGAAGCCCTCCTCACAAAATTTAAAGCTTAGAAACTCAAGAAAGGAGTAGATCGGACAAAGATTCGGACAAAGAAGTTAACACGTGTGTCCACACGTGGTATTACAGGTCAGTGATCCCGACATAAACAATATAGACCCTTAACTAACGAGGGAGATTTAATGAAGTCTTAAATAGCGTTTGTTTTGTTTAACGCAGCTGTGCGTAAGTTGTGATGGTCAGGTTTAGATTTTTTGTTCACAAAACTTGCCTATTGGTCTTATTATTCAGTTTATCAATGAGTCTAGTGATGGACAGGAAGGTGAAGGGGCGTTTCAAATGCGAGGATACGGGTCCGAAATCATTATTAAAGGGTCTTGGGCAAAAAGACCACCAGAATTGAAATATATCTCAAATCATAGCTCATTCTGAGTTCTCCAATTCATACTATTGCGGCAAGTACCGAAATCGCTGGAGACCAGAGTTACGGACAATTGGAGATGTTGCAATTTCCTGTATTTTGTCAAAATACAACAGTCATTTGTTTTTAAAGTCGATCATGTTGAAAATGCTGTAGCTAAGCACACAGTAATTAATCTCGAGCTAGGATGGAGAAGTGGAATCGACTAAGGGCTATTTATGTTGAATAACGGAATGCCATATTTTTTTTTTTTTTTTTTTTTTTCCGGATGGGAAATCATCAAATGACCCCCCCACTCTGGGCGGAGCGGAAGGGAGTGTCAGACTTGTACTGACTGAAAACCCATCCATGTTCCTTCTTTGCCCTTTGTGTTCCAGGGCCACGGTATCTCTTTCGAACAGTCCCGCAGCCCTGGCAGGCATCGGTCCTTGCGGACCCCTACTTATTTGCTGACATCTCTTTGAGGCGCACGTGGAACACGAACGCGCCGTCGACACGGCCTGTCGTCATAAGACAGCCGGACGGCGAGCTGGCCCATAACTCGCCGTCCACACGGAATCCCCTATTAGTTTGAATGTTAGGTAAAATCTTTGGCAAAATAAAGAAAAAGGCGACATGTATATTTCGAGTGGCTCTATTTCTGTTCTCCGGCGCCTTAGGTACTTAATTTTTGTTGTAGAATGAAGTGAAGTCATAATTATAAGCTTCCTTATGAGATACTTGCTGTTGACCGCGACCTTTGTCAGCGTGAAATTATTATAAAAATATTATTTCCCTACTTGAATCGGATTTTGTTAACAATTTCAGGTGTTTTAATTCTAAAGCTTTTTCTAAAATAAAAGTAGCCGAAGTTACTCCGTAAGAAGAAGTAGTAGTACAAGTAGCATAGAAGCGTGACCTTTGGAAAGAATGGAGGGAAGCCTTTGCCCAGCAGTGGGACAGTATGGGCTAGCTATAATATAATAAGTTACTCCGTATGATATCAGGTATCTGCCAGTAAAGTCACGTCAAAATCCGTCTAGCCGTTTCGGAGATAAACCGGAACAAAAAGACAGACAAACAACAATTAAAAAAAAAAGGTTTTTTTTTTGTTATAAGTACCGTAAGTATTTACTTTCATATGCATTCAGTAAAAAGTTGTTATTTTGAAATTACAAACAGACACTTCAATTTTATTTATTTGTCATCATCTGCCTAGCCTTTTCCCAACTATTTTTGGGGTCGGCTTCCAGTCTAACCGGATGCAGCTGAATACCAGTATTTTACATGGAGCGACTGCCTATCTGACCTCCACAATCCAGTTAGTACTAGGTAATACGATACCCCTTGGTAAGACTGGTTGTCAGACTGTTTAAGCCACTGAATACCTGTAACGACTGTCAAAGATCTACAAATGACAGCCGGGACCAACGGCTTAACGTGCTTTCCGAGGCACGGAGGAAACTCGATATGTAATGGGTGGTCACCCATCCACAGACCAACCTAAGCAAGCACGGCTTAACCTAAAGATCGATCCGACCGGCTGTTATGATTTAGCCACGAGCTCTTCGTTAATTTTATTTTTTGTATAGAATAATATATCTTCACTTCTCAGTCTCTTTAACTGTAATGGCGATGCACTAACATTGCTGGAAAATAAGTAATTGCCGTTGCGCAATGTGTTGGGTTTAAAGATCACAAGTATTTTAATTACTGATGGTTTCCTGTTCTACATAATGTAATGATGCTTTTGTGAATCTTTTTATTAAAGCAGACCGTTTTAGACATGATCTTTAGGAGCCAACACTCAAAAGACTATAAAAATGGAATCCTTTACAGAAATCAGTGAAAACTACAGCAGTGACTGCTGAGCAAGAGGTTCTGGGTTCGTATCCAGCCCCCGTAGCATGACCACCGTAAACAAGGATTTCTTTGACGGTAGAATCGACAAAATGACAGATTGTGTCGACACAACGACAGATTTGTTTGCACTATCTGTCATTCTTTCGTCAAAGAAATCCTTGTCTACGGTGGTCATGCTACGGGGGCTGGTCGGGCAAAGAGTTTTGGGTTCTTCTATTCGGAATTCCTCAGTAGCAGTCGCGGAGTAAGGCATATGTATGGAACTAGGGAGAAAACAATGTGTTATTTAGTATAGATCAGCATTGGAATCCTGAATTCCAAGTTTTATTCTGTAATCCCAAATCATCATCATCATCATCATCATCATTTCAGCCAAAAGACGTCCACTGCTGGACATAGGCCTCCCCCAAGTGTCGCCACATTGACCGGTACCGTGCGTCTCGCATCCAGCGGATCCCTGCAACCTTTACCAGGTCATCGGTCCACCTAGTGGGAGGCCTTCCAACGCAACATCTTCCAGTTCGCGGTCGCCACTCCAGAACTTTCCGGCCCCATCGGCCATCCGTTCTGCGAGCAATGTGCCCTGCCCACTGCCACTTAAGTTGGCTATTCTTCGGGCTACGCTGGTAACCTTGGTTCTCTTACGGATTCCCTCATTTCTGATTTGATTACGCAAGGAAACTCCGAGCATAGCCCTCTCCATTGCCCTTTGGGTGAGTTTAAGCCTTCTGATGAGGCCCATTGTGAGCGACCACGTTTCGGTCCCGTATGTAATCACTGGCAACACACACTGGTCATAGACTTTCGTCTTGAGACACTGCGGTAAGTTGGACGAGAAGATACCATGCAACTAATCAAGTGTAGGAAATTCAGAATTCTCAAAGAAGAAGCGCAACTTCCCGATGTCCGAAAACTATGGTTACCGAAGCCCTTGTCAAGGAGTATGAGTTAGACAAAACAGACTTAATAAAAAGCCACAGCTTAAAGAATATTTACTGCATGTTGAACATGCCACTAGACAATGATGAATATTCATCCCACCCAAGTGAACCAGAGTACACAGCTAGTATGTTAATAAGTCCTTAGACAACATCCTTTTCTTCTTAATATGTTCCCTCTCAAGTATGTTAAGGGGCCACCAGACAGTATTTAGGCCTTGTTAGACGGTCAAGGACGCTACACGGATGCGGGCATGAATATTACATTAAACCATTAAGCGTTCTGTTGTCTCACACAGATTTAAACATTGCTTTTGAAAATAATTTTTGTGTTTGCTGAAGAATGGGAGTATTTGAAAACATACGTGTTTTGTCTCACTTGTTAGGGATAGCTATGGAATGAACAATACGAGGAGAAAACGATATTGTTGCTTTTGTGGGTATATTCTGGATGGAGTAGGCACCAGTAGCGAAGGGTCAATTTTTGTAAGAGGTAAGCCGGAGTACAGAATCATTAATGTGATTACATTTCTTGTCTATAGAATGTTGACTGTGCCTTTTTCAAAAGGAAGCCGGCCGACTTGACTTTACATGCCGTTGAGAAATGTCTGTCAGGCATGCTGGTTTGGTTTTCCCAAGATGTTTTCCTTCACCGAAGCAAGTGATAATCCCACTTCCTACTAATATTATAAATGCGAAAGTTTGTGAGGATGGATGTATGTTTGTTACTCTTTCACGCAAAAACTACTGACCGGATTTGAATGAAATTTAAGCCACAGATAGTTTATAACCTGGATTGAAACATAGGATACTTTTTATCCCGGTAGTATGATCCTGTGGGACAATTATCGAAAACCACGCGGGCAAAGCCGCGGGCATAAACTAGTAATTAACAATTGTTTACCATGTGATGTTGTCGTGTATTTAAAACATGCAGAGGTTCCTAAAGGGTTGATATATGCTTTGTACAAATTCACAAGGTCATGTACACTTCTATTAAGGTCGGTACATTATAATTGTGTTACGAAACAATAGAAGAAGACGTGTTAATTACGTTCTACAGCTTTGTTCAAGTACTAACTTAATATAACATTACAACTGTAATACACGAAGGGTTAGGCAGAGGTGTACAGTCACGGGCACCAATATGTAAACACTTTCCTAAATTTAAAAGCAATTTTCGCAAGAAATAACGATTGTAACTTGGAGATAGATCGTTTTCATAAAAAAATTAGACTTCCAGAACACTATATGTCCGTAATTCATGATATTTTAATCAAAAAAAGAAGGTGAAAAATACTTTTAAAAGATGCAAAGTGTTTACATACTGGTGCTCGTGACTGTACCGTATACCGTATACACACATTTTGCTAGCTATTTTTAAGTCACATGTAATAGAGTCAGAATTTTGACCTCCAATATCTCCTTAACTAGAAGGTTCCCAAGTCTAGGCCCCAGGCCATAGTCTTGAACAAAGAAACGATCGCAATGACGGGGATCATTGACGGGGGACATTTATTCTCCCCGTCCTTGAGATGCGTTTCGGCTTCGTTAAGGGTCTTTTTACACACTTAATGTTTTTGAAGTGTGATTTCACGCCGCCATCTTGTTTTTTCAATACATTTTCCCTAGACGTGATTGTTTACCAACAGCGCTGTCCTGAAAACGTCATTCAAGCGCTAAACAGCATTAAACCAATATTTCCTGCCCATTACCCATCATTCCCACGTTATCCTGCAACTAAACAACTTTAAATCCCCTCATACACCACGCCACACCATCAAAAAACATTTTGATAATATATTACATCTCAAAATTCTCTCACGAACACTCTCCTATGATTCAAAACACGTTTGTAGCTGGGTCAGATGTTTCAAAAAGAGGGCCGGCCCTCAGGGCAATGCCCCTAAGATCCTCTTTTTATTATTTTTAAAAGAGTTTGGAGTACAGCCCTTAGAGTCCCTTTGAAGTTAGAGTAAAAAAGGATGATGTGAGGTCTAATGTATCTATGTAGGGATTGTTGATGATCTCTGTAAGCGGAGCGAGACCAAAGAAGTTTCGTTCGTTGGCTGTTGGTTGGTTTTTTTTTTTTGGGTGAAAGAAATGTATGGTGATTTTGTCTATGGCTAAATTCAGATTTTTTCCTTTATACTAAACTAATAGCTATTGCCCGCTACTTTCGTTCGCCAGAAATTATTATAAAAAAATATTACTTCCCTTTTTGAATCGGATTTTGGTACCAATTTCAAGTGTTTTAATAATTATTTTTCTAAAATAAAAGTAGTCTAAGTTATAACATCAGCTGTCTGCCAGTAAAAGTCCCTTCAAAATCGGTCCAGCCATTTCAGAGTTTAGCCGGAACAAACAGACTAGACAGACAAAAACTTAAAATATGTGTTTTTGTTGTAAGTGCCGTATATATTTTCCTATGCTTTCAGTAAAAGATATTATTTGGATATTTTACAAACAGACACTTAAATTTTATTTATTTGTATAGTAGATGGGCCTAAGTATTTAACCTTATTTGTTTAAATACTTCGTTTTGGGAGCTGTAATCTGTATCTATGACGAACAACGAGTAGGTATAGGCACGTTTCCTGTTTTATAGTAATGATAAGTCTTTGATTTGATGGCTGATGGCTTTGTAAGTAGGTATGTTATTGGATTCGGGAACTTCATGGATATTACTTTTCTGATGCTAGTATCTATAAGAAAATTATGGAATTGATACAGAGCGGGTTCGTACTCCGAACCCAGGACGCTCATGCTCAGCAGTCGGGCAAATTATTAGTGGGTATTTCCATCAGGAATTTCTCAGTAGAAGCCTCGCAATTTGGATTTGTGCCCGGTTGATGGCAATAAGTTCGCCCCTAATACATGTGACTTAAACATAACTGGAGAAATTTGAGAATCTATCTCTATTAGGTACATCTCTGCATAACTCTTCGGGAATTTCAGGCGTGATGTTATGCTTATACCATTTTCGCACTGATAATATCTCAGTGTTTGGAATCGACAAAATTCAGTAGTCATGTTGAATGAATAAAGCAAATGTAAGCAGATCATACAAATGGCTACGTTGTCAACTACTTATTTGTAGGAAGTGAGCAATGCGTGCATAATAAATTATATGTATGTAAACAATATATTTAACACGTGTCATAATAGTGTTATCTATCCGACCTTGCACATGCAACAATGTAAATCCCATTGTTTGGTTCGCGTAATAATCTGTTATAAAAGGTGTAAATAAACCCTTAACGAAGTAGAAAGGCATTTGTTCTCCCTGTCATTGCGATCACTTTTATGTTCTGGAAATCGGGACCATACCTGGGAACCTTCTAGTTACGGAAATATTGGGGGTCGAAGTTCCAGCTTTTTCACAAGTTTTTTTTTAAATACAAATTTTTAATGTTATAACTTTACTCCACGACCCCCGTATTATTCAATCCACCCATCAGCACAATGTTTTGAATGCGTTACATCGAGTCCTAACGTAAAACGTGATTTTTCATCTCAAAAAAAAATAAAATGTTTCCCAGCAATATTTTTTGCGTAAAGATACTTAGTTTGATGAATTTTATGCTTGATTAACGGCTTCGTGAAGGGTCTGTATACACCCCGTATACTAATATTATAAAGAGGTGAAAATTGTTTGTAATCGTCGGAACTACTGTTTCGATTCCGAAAATTCTTTCACTAACATTCATTTTCGGGAAGGTACATTATCTCTGAGTGTTTTAGGCTACTTTTAAAACGTTTCTGTGGATACATTCCGTACATAACGGGATCGAGGTCGCGAGCAAAAGCTAGTTGTTTTATATAAAATGAAATTGGTAGTCCGTTGGTTAGTATTTATCGATAAAAGAAAGCGCGTAATGTTTTCAAATTATAATTATTTTGTTTTTAACCTTTCAAACATATTTAATTATATTATACATTTATAATTCAATTTTCTTTTTTAATTTTCATTATTATTATTATTTTTTCCATCGGATTGTGATAGAATATTATGGATATTCCGTAATTTCCATTTTGCTAAGTTTTGATCTATTCTTTTGAGTCGACAAAAATAGACAAAGAATGAATGGATAAATAATATTACGGTAGACAAATTAGAAAATATAGCTCGAAAGGAAGGACGAACACTGCGTTGATGGCTGATAAGCTGGAAGGGACTCCGACGCTAAAACGGTTACCACGTATTCAGTACATCGTTCTGAACTCCCACATAGTAATTTTTCGTCGTTTAGCAAAAAAACAGCTGTTTCAAAATGTATGGAACAGCTGTTTTTTTTTCACCCTGTATACATATAATATAAAAGAAATTCTGCACCGATCTCAATTAAATTGAAATGCATAAATAAGAGAATAATGATGATCTGATATTTGAGAAGAATCCTCAATTATGAAGAGTTAATGGGCGGTCACCCATCCACAGACCAACCTAGGGAAGCACGGCTTAACCTAAAGATCGACCCGAGCGCCTGTTATTATTTAGCCACGAGCTCATACCTATGCATAAGTTTAATATTCCCATAATCATAAAGTTTTGACGTCCCGTCATGGTGGTCTCATTAGACCGACATTAGGCGTTGGGGTGGATCCAATAAAAATGATTTAAGCGTTCAAGTAATTTCGTTTGCCTTAATTGACTGGAGTGATTAGCGTTTTTTGTAACGCCCTTATATTTAATGAAGGAAGATTAATAACAATTAAGGAATTGAGGGGCTCGTGGCTAAATAATAACAGCCGCTCGGATCGATCTTCAGGTTAAGCCGCGCTTGCCTGGTATGGTCCGTGGATTGGTGACCACCCATGTGACAAGTGACGTTCCATGAAAACATTAATACCGTCTCGACCCAAATGTATGGATGAAACGCAGATCTTATCTTTCATCAAGGATGTTACAGAAATGTAAAAAAAAACAGCCAAGTGCGAGTTACATACAGGTGTTAACAGACCCTTCACATATCCGTCAACCAAGCATTCTGTACATCAAACTAAGTAACTTTACGCAAAAATTATTGCTGCGAATCGCCTTTTTTTTTTGAGGTGAAAAATCATGTTTTACGGTAGGACTCGATGGAAAGCACTCAAAGCATTGTGCTGATGGATGGATTGAATAGTACAGGGCTCGTGGAGGTGTGTACAGTAAAAATCTTACATTAAAAACATGTATTTAAAAAAAAAACTTTTGAAAATGATGGAACTTTGACCCCCAATATCTCCGTAACTAGAAGGTTCCCAGGTATGGTCTAGAACAAAAAAAATATCGCAAAGACGGGGGGAACAAGTGCCTTTCGGTTATGTTAAGGGTGTATTTACACCCTTTATTTATGGTTTTCAGCTTTTTTCTTTTACATGTGCTGTAAGACATTGCTTCTTGTCAAAATTCATGATTCTAGGTCAACGGGAAGTACCTTATTGGTTTTGATTCCCTTGTGAAATCGCAAAATATGCGACGTAAACGGATATTTTGATCGCGTTGTCTTACAAGTTCGATTCCCTGTTCCAAAGGGTAGCAGACCTAAGTATTTAATGTCAATTTCAGCTTGATACCTCCACGCGTTCCTGAGAAAAAGGGTCTTGACAGACGAGCACACAGACGGACAATAAAGTGATCCTATAAGGTTCCGTTTTTGCCGACTGACGTACGTAACCCTAAAAAATTGCATATTACTTTCGAACAAGTTTCTTCCTTATTGTGAGCAAACAAAAAAAAAAACTTGTATTATTGCTTGCATTATGTCAATAAATTGTATTGAACTCGACCGTTGAACAAGCAAAGAGGCGATAGCGGAGACCAGTGAACGACCTGAGGGGTCAATGTTCTCTTATCTCTTGCGTTTCTCTCATGAAGTGCTTTGCAAGAATTTGTGAATCACTGCAGTACCATTGTTGTTTTACAAGTTTGTATATTTTTTTAACCGATTTCAAAAAGGAGGTGGTTATCAATTCGGATGTTTATATTTTTTTTTTTTATGTTCGGGCATAACTCCGTCATATATACATGGATTTGCTAAATTCTTCTTTTGTTCGAAAGGGGTTTATTCCTAAATGGTCCCATTTAAATTACATATAAAGGGTGTAAATAGAACCTTAACATAAACGAAAGGCACTTGTTCTCCTCGTCACTGCGATATTTTTTTTGTTTTAGACCATACCTGGGAACCTGCTAGTTACGGAGATATTGAGGGTCAAAGTTCCAACTTTTTCACAAGTTTTTTTTTAAATACATGTTTTTAATGTAAGATTTTTACTTTACACACTTCCACGACCCTCGTACTATTCAATCCATTCATCAGCACAATGCTATGAGTGCTTTCCATCGAGTCCTACCGTAAAACGTGATTTTTCACCCAAAAAAAAGGTCGACTCCCAGCAATAATTTTTGCGTAAAGTTACTTAGTTTGATGTACAGTAGAGACCATAAGTGCAGTAGCAGTTTCACAACGATCGCATCAAAACAAGTCGCACTTTTGACCTTTTTCCATAACAAACATTTTGCACACATACACAATCTCGTATATCGCTCTCTTTCATAATTATCAAGTCAGAAAGAGTGCGATATAATGATCATTTGCCTTAGTGACAAGCCTGTCATGTCGCGACGGAGTATTAAGTTAGTGATATTTAATTTCAAACAAACAATTATGTGTCTATCTGGCTTAGCGGTTAACGCTATAGATAAAATGTCTCGCACAGTATAGTCTGCGTTCGAACCCAAGTGACATTACACTTTTTGTATTTTAATTATAAATGATACGTTAGACCCGATGAGATATGTTTTTTCTAAATATTAGTTGGAACTTATTATTAACAAAAAAGATGAGGGTGAATGTGAAACAAAATAAACTTCTGGATTGAACAAAGTAGTTAGTTATGACGTTGTTAGTTGGTGAACTTTGTTACGAGCGTTTGTGTTATTATTACGATTAGCGCATTGTTTGATTGTCTTTATTCAAGATGCAAGCTAATATTAGTATTGATGACAGGGCAAATATTGTCACTTTGCGTAAAAATGGGCTTAATATTTCTCAAATTTCAACTGAAACTGGCTTAAAATGTGTAAGTTATTTTTAAAAATTATAATTATTATGATGATAGTTGTGGTGTGTGATTTTCTTATTATTAAATAAATTGCTAGTTGCAAGTGTGTAATCATATTTTGTTTTTTTTTTTTAGAAATTCTGTTAGCCGTTGGGTAAAGAGGTTTGAGGAAGAAGGTAGTCTGAAGAGTCGTCTAAGAAGTGAAAGGCCGCCGCTTATTAACCCGACTCAGTGACGTTATATGGTGGAAGAATATGAAATAAATGGTTTCATTCCAACTATAATGTTTGCAGAGCAATTGGATACTACATTACAGACTGTTCGCCATGCAGTCCATGCTGAAGGTTTACATCATCGGAAGCCAGCTAAAAACAATTTTTGACACAAAAACACAGGGAGGGAAGACTACGTTTTGCTCGAGATTATTTACAGTTTAACTGGGAGGTGACTGTATTTTCTGACGAGAAGACTTTCAAGTCGTGCCAAAAGGAAGACTTAATTTATGGCGAAAAAATAATAATACTTAATTTAATAAGTAGACCGGGTAACTAAATATTTAGTAATATTAACATAACCGTAAATAAAAAAATAAATAATAAGAAATAAATTTTAAATTTAATGATCTTAAATTGGGGTTTAGTTTCAATATTCTTTTCGTCAAGAAAATGAACACTTAAGCTATAACCTCAATACATTCAATGTGACGTTACATTACAAAAACCCGTTCATAAAGTCTAACTCATATATTAGTATTCAATTAACTCTGCTGAATACTGATACCTATAATAAGCGGGTATCAACAATTATATTTGTGTTATTAGAATATCCTTTCCGTGTTATGTTATTCTTATTATGAATTGACTAAGTGGGTATACAACAAAAAATCTTATGAACGGTGATAAGAGAACTTTTTTTTGCCTAGATAGGAATGTGACGTCACATTCTCATAAAAGTTTGTTAATTTTATAAATAAATAAAACGAATAATAATTCTTACGCTATCTCTACTATAAAGCTCTGGAACGCGCTACCTTTTGGCATTAAAAAAGCTGAAAGCAAATTCTGTTTTAAAAGAAAAGTGCGTAACCACTATTTAAGTCAGAATAAATAGCTCTCTCTCTATTAGAAGTCGAGTCATGGTAATTATTATTAGGTTTCTCGTTTTTAATTTTGGTATTTGTTAAAATATGTATTAGTTTATTTTATTTGTATATAAGTATTAGTATCATTATAAGTGCCTATATAAATTTTCGATAGCAAGAAGTTATTTTTATATATTTATTTTGTACCCTATCACAATGTTTTCTTATTTAACCCAAAGGTTGACTGGTAGAGAATGCCTTGTGGCATTAAGTCCGCCTATGTATCACTATTGTACATGAAGTTTAAATAAATAAATAAATAAATAATAAACATTTTTGTTATCATTCAGCATGATTTTTTTATTTCCACCTTCCAACACCGAAAACATAAAATAAAAATCAATTAATGAGGTTAAATAATAATACAATAACTGTCTAATATTTAACTTCTTATAAAAAATAAATAATAAGCATGACTATATTATAAATAAACATAAATACCTAACGACTTTCTGTTTAAAATATAATTAAGGTTTCAAAGAAACAAAAAACAGCCACACATTGTAATAACATGGATTCGAACTTGGACTTCATTGATCGTGAACCCATGCTCAGCCCAAACAGCTACCAACCCATGTTAATACTACGCGAATTTTAACAATGCAATGGTAAGAACAGGTCATCACTATGATGTGTATTCTAAATGCAACAGAAATATAATGCTATTTCGCGTAGTGTGACGACAGTTCATTAGTGTGTGTTATGTGTAGAATGTTGAGACATCACTCATACACGCACACGCACACACACTGCTGTATCGCGCTCGCACAGTTCATAGCAATGTAATCTTTAGCATGGTACTGCACTTTTGAGGTCTACTGTACATGATGGATATGTGAAGGGTCTGTTTACACCCGGTAGATCTGATGAGGAGTTTCGGAGACAGACAAAGGAACTCTTCAAAAAATGACAGCAAATCAACCGCGATTGCTACTATCGCATAAACATGAATGTTTCCGCAATCACACAATATAACATCACGCCTGTACGCTCGAAAGGGTTACGCAGATGTGTACAGTACAACCACATTTCGACAGTTAGGTATGTTAAATTTCATTTTATTGGGGATAAGCCTATTACCATGAAATGTATTGTTAACAGTGTAAAATAAATGAATAGCAAATATTTATGAAAAAAAAAACTTTTTTGCAAACAATAAAAACTGACTTCAAAAATACAAACAAGTGAAAAATAACTTTAGCTACAGAACTCGGTGACAAAAAAAATAAATCAAACAAAGAAAAGTCACCGACTTCTGAAGCTAAAGTTATTTTTCACTTTTTTGTGTTTTTGAATTCGGTTTTATTTTTTGTTCAAGAATAAAATACAAAGTTTCATTAAACTTTGTATTTTATTCTTAGGTTCTGCTATCTACAGCTTTCACTGAAGCACACAAAACTACACTAAATAATATTCGCAAAAGCTCGAGTGCCCGACAGAACAGTAGCAAACTCATTAAGCGTTATCAAGATCGTCTGATAGCATTCGTGTTACGCAGTGAAAAGTACTCACCTCACTGACTACTATGTATTATTACTAAGTGTTTAGAAAAGCTCCACGAAGATATTTACTTTCTATATACATTTTTTTTTTAAACAGTGATAGCCTAGTGGTGTGTCCGTCGGACAGCCAAGTCATAGGTCTCAGGTTCGAACCCAAGACACGCACCTCTGATTTTTCGGATTCATGTGCGTATTGTATAATTATCACTTGCTTCGTTGAAGGAAAACATCGTGAGGAAACCAGCAAGCAATTCAGAGCCCCATGGGCGGCATAAAACATTCTGACACCAGGTGGCCTACCATGACGTGTTAAAACAGGAGTAATTCCAGTGTGGGAAAGAGATGGCGCTAGACGACCTGTATAGCTCTGTCTCTTTCCCACACTGGAATTACCCCCTGCTTGAAGACGTCATAGTAATCCCTCAGGTTAGGCACTAACCTTACTTGAGTTGAAGATACAGAATAAAAAATTTATAGATGCCTCGATGGTTTAGTGGTCGCAACCGATACTGCTGAGTATGAGGTCCTTTGTTCTATTATCAGGTTAGGCAAAGTGTTATTGGGTTTTTCCATCAGGAACTTATTAGTAGCAGCCACGGAGTCTGGCTTTGCGTCCAGTTGATGGTAATAGGCTCGCCCTACATGGGACTTAAACGTGACTGGCAAAAGGTGGGTATGACTGATGCAAAATATTTTCAGAAACTTAAAATAAACTCTCAAAAAGAGACTAATCATAAAATAAATCAGCTTAGCAACAAAACAAAAACACAGAACATTACCATTTAAAACATTTTTTAATATAAAGGGAGGCCATAAAGTTCCTCGGACGTCACGGCGCGCGCGCAACAACAATGATCAGGGAACGCGTAGTCCTGCCTGGATCCACTCCTGCGCATATTACATGTAAGTATCACTCAAGAGAAGAATTTATGTGGATTATTTTGGCCTGAGCAGAATTTAATTTTCTTTGCTACATTGTGAATAAAATAAACTTTTCAAATGTCTATTAATCTATACTAATATTATAAAGCTGAAGAGTTTGTTGGACATAGGCATGTGTTTGTGGGACACTTGGGGGAGGCCTATGTCCAGCAGTGGACGTCTTTTGGCTGAAATGATGATGATGATGATGAAGAGTTTGTTTGTTTAGTTGAACGCTCTAATCTCAGGAACTACTGGTTCGATTTGAAAAATTCGTTTAGTGTTGGATAGCCCATTTATCGAGGAAGGTTATAAATTTCACGCGGACGAAGGTCGCGGGGTCGTCCACAACATCGCGATAACAAGAAAGGCGTTCCAATCGATTCTTACACTCAAAGAAAGGAATTTTAAAATATGACAATATCCTGGGAACATTATACCTGTTTATTAAATTATACAGTTACTAGCACTTCTCCCGCGACTTCGTCCGCAGAAATTGTGATAGCTCGGCTAATATGCATGATATGAATATGTTACCACGTTAAGTTCACCTGGAAAAAGACTTTTTACTTGTTTTTGATTTTGTATTGTATTATTTTGATTGTGCTTTTGATTTTATTTTATTTTTGATATTGTTTTCAATTTAGAGTTTGTTTTTAATTTTTGTATTTAACTTTGATTTTGTTTTTAATTTTTGTATTTAATTTTGATTTTGTATTTAAATTTAATTTTGATTTTAATTCTGTTTTAAAACTTTGATTTAAATTTTACTTTAGTCTTTAATGTAACATTTATTATTTAATGGGGCATACGGTGCTAACCTATAAGAAATTGTCATACTAACCTTTGATATAAGAATCTTTATTTTAAAATGTAACCGTATAAACAATTGTTGGTTGGCCAGAAATAATAAATAAATAAAAATATAATTTATCTTTCTATTAGTGAAAAATGTTTTAGGATTCGACCGGACATTACCCTCTACATACAAACTAGAATAGATTAATAGAAATTAGAATAGATTAGAAATACATGCGCAAGCAAACGCCTGTAACGAGAACGCGTCAGTATCAGCCAGTGTGCTGCTCAAGGTCATCGGCGTATGTTAAAGCCTTTAAATGATTGAGATTATAAGTCTCAACTATTCGCACAAAACAATCATGAAGCCAGTAACCAAACGGGAAATGATTAAACCCGCCGTTCCCTAAACACAACACTCTTTTGTCCAGAGGCTCATCTAGTTCTAAGTTCACATGCTGCAACAGACCCTCCTTCATGCAGATGCAGTCACAGGCCAGTACTATAGCATAGACACCCGTTGTTACTGGAACTTGACACCCGATCCAAGAGGTCATTGGATTACTACCACTCACACGTGAAGGGTTTGTATTTAGTTCTAGTGATCTATGAATGTTGGCTTGTAAGTGTAGGAAACATCAAGATTCTTGTCACCCCGAAGGCCCAAAAGAAAACATTTTAAAGTTTTGTTAAGCTTTTTAAGGCACGCTTGTATTATACGCTAAACGTATTTAAAACATCGTTCTGTCCCAATCATCTTTAAAAGTAGGCAGCGTTATGGTGTATGAAATTGAACTCCATACACCATGTGATACGGAATGAGGAAAATGTCGTGAGAAAAGTTTTGTGAAAGAAACGATATATGGACTGTTTAAAGGATGACATGGCTAGAAAGGAAGGGACTGCAGCCATTATAGCATAACCACCGTAGACAAGGATTTCTTTGACGGAAGAATCGACAAAATGACAGATAGTGCAAAGAAATCTGTCATTATGTCGACACAATCTGTCATTTTGTCGATTCTTCCGTCTAAAAAACCCGTTTCTACCCGGTTCTGACGCTTAGGCGTCTAAGTGGTCCCAGAAGACTGGCAGCATTGCCATGTTAAATGACAATGCTAATTCTTTGGCCAAAGATAGAGCCAGCCCTCTGGACACACGAAATGTGAACTGGTTTACAGTTCGGCGAGAAAAACTCCTTAGTTATAATTTTATACTTTTTCAAGTTGTTCAGTTTCAATTATAGTTTACTCTACTTAATAAATGATTATTAAAAACGTAAAAAAAAAACAATTTAAAATATGTCAGTTAGGTAAAATTAAAATCAAAATCAAAGCATTTATTTCAAGTAGGCCAGTTACAGGCACTTTTGAATTGTCGAAACAAAGACAACAGTGTAATATAGCTACAGTCCCAGTCACAAGGCACAAAAACTGTGAAAGTACTGTAGTTGCCCATTCCCTAACGTAGATCTCTACGGAGAAGAACGGGCAAGAAACTCCTCGGGTAAACATGTAATTTCAATTTTAGATAAATAAACACATTCATACTGAGTATTTATTTATTTTTTCACTAAACGACACCATTACATTGACAGGTTTTGGCGTTGAATCGAGCTTTGAAAGTCCAACAGCTCGTTTTTATTTCTGTGTTAGTGAAAACTGGCATTCATCATCTTCTTGCCCTTGTCCCATGTTACTTGGGGTCGGCGCAACACGTTTTTTTCTTCCATTCTTCTCTGTCAACCGTCACGCTATCATTTACTCCTTTTTCTTTCATATCACACCATCCATCCATCGTAAGCAGTCATGCTAGTGAAGGAGGTGGCGGGACGTGAGAGGGAAAGAACCTCACGTCCCAGCCGCCGCGGGAGACGGGCGTCGGGGGTCACGTGGTGGCTCCCGGCCACCGGAGGCGCGGGCCTGTGGACGGCGAGTTATGGGCTAGCTCGCCATCCGGCCGTCTTGTGACGATAGGCCGTGTCGACGGCGCGTTCGTGTTCCACGCGCGCCTCAAAGAGATGTCAGCAAATAAGTAGGGGTCCGCATGGGCCGATGCCTGCCAGGGCTGCGGGACTGTTCGAAAGAGATACCGTGGCCCTGGGACACAAAGGGCAAAGAAGGAACATGGATAGGTTTTAGTCAGTACAAGTCTGACACTCCCTTCCGCTTCGCCCAGAGTGGGGGGGGTCATTTGATGATTTCCCATGCGGAAAAAAAAAAAAAAAAAAGGGCTAGAATTCTGCGTGAAAATTTTCCCTCTGCCCCATCCTCGCCTCCTACATAGGATTTAAACATAACTGGCGAAATGTGGGTGTACTATTAGGTACCAGTGGCGAAGGCTCCATATAACTCGATTTCTACCGGATTCCGTTTGAAAAATGGGACAATCAGTATTCTATAGACAAATAATACAATCTCATTATACATAATTATGTACTTCGGCTTACTTCTTACAAAAATTGACCCTTCGCTACTGATACCTACATCTCTGCTTAACCCTTCGGATATTATAGGCGTGTTGTTATGATTTTGTATTCATTTCATCTAAATATCAGTCCTTCACCAATTCCGCCTCTTCATGAAAAATGGTCAACTTTTACCAAATAAACAAATTAAAGAATCATTTGCAAGCGATTTTAAGAGCACCCTTTCATGCCTGAATGCAGCAGGACCGTTATCTGACTGCATGGTAACAAATTAAATACTCCTTTTTGCATTGATAATATTGGCACCACAATTAATCAGAACAAAACTTTTATCAGCGATCCCATCCTCTGTAAAGTCACAAAAGTCATGTCAACCCACATAATTTTTAACGTCACACTAGCTTATGCCCACGGCTTCACCTGCGGGGAGTTCGATAGTTGTCCCACGGGATCATATTACCGGGATAAAAAGTATCCTATGTGTTAATGACCTCCCATTTGATGATTTCCCATCCGAAAAAAAAAAAATACATCCATCGTTTCCTTGGTTTTCCTCTCCCTCTCCATCCATCAACTGGCATTAATTCTTCAAAATATAGACCAGTTACTTCTAAAAGTGTAACCTACAAATAAAGTAAATAAAATTGCCATTGTATTGGTCACTGCATCAGATTCGAAATGAAACCGAAAGGATCTGATGATGACAAGCGTATTTTTTATCCCGGAATCGAATCTAGGCGGGATTGTATACTTGCGCTCTGGGTTAATCATAGTTTTTTATGTGACCGACATCCTCAGCTGTTTGTCCTCTCGAAATGTGGTTTTACTATGGTACACTTTTGTCTATCCCTTCCGGGAAACACAGGCGTGATGTTATTTTATTAAACAATGGATGGATCTCAATATGATTCACATAATAAGTGGTTTTGGTAATCCCTATCGTAAAGCTTTGGTCGAGTGTTCGTGGCCAAAGAAACCAGGGCCGTTCAAAAGTTCATTGGTTGACGAAATCGTCAATAATGTGGAAAACTCCTGGATGAGGGACGCACAGAACCGGAAAATATGTGGAGGCCTATAGATATGTAGATAGATAAACCATTCATTTAGTGCACACAAGACAGAGCACAACACACAGAAGCACATTTAAATGACATACACGAAAAGAGATACAAATTACTAAAAGAGAAACATATTTACGAAAGAAACATAGTAACACCATGACATACTTCAAATAAAATAACGAGTATACAAATACAAGGTGCGGTATGCGTCTCAAGGTTGCACCAAATGGGAGTCCAGCTCAGCATGTGTCAGGCATGCACCTAACGCTGATATTTTGCTGGATCCCTGTAAATTAGCCACAGCTGGGGGCCAAGCCCACTGCCAGGTAATTCCAAGCTGATATGATGATGATATTATTTATTTATGCACACACAAAATACTTTTTTTTTTTTTTTTTTTTTTTGGATGGGAAATCATCAAATGACCCCCTCCACTCTGGGCGGAGCGGAAGGGAGTGTCAGACTTGTACTGACTAAAACCCATCCATGTTCCTTCTTTGCCCTTTGTGTTCCAGGGCCACGGTGTCTCTTTCGAACAGTCCCGCAGCTCTGGCAGGCATCGGCCCATGCGGACCCCTACTCGGTTGCTGACATCTCTTTGAGGCGCGCGTGGAACACGAACGCGCCGTCGACACGGCCTGTCGTCATAAGACGGCCGGACGGCGAGCTAGCCCATAACTCGCCGTCCACAGGCCCGCGCCTACGGTGGCCGGGAGCCACCACGTGACCCCCGACGCCCAGGGCGTCTCCCGCGGCGGCTGGGACGTGAGGTTCTTTCCCTCTCACGTCCCGCCACCTCCTTCACTAGCATGACTGCTTCACAGAAGGTGGTGACGGCTTCCCATTCCCTCTCGCTCCGGACCATGGCTTGAACCAGGGCCGGACGCGAGAGATCGCCGCCGCCAATCGCCGCTACAAGGACACGGCGGTGCTCCGCCCAAGCGGGGCAGACCTCTACGGTGTGCTCCACCGTGTCCTCCGGACGATCCTCGCAGTGGAAACACCCGGGCGTTTCCTCCCGCCCGATTCGGTGCAAGAACCTCCCGAAACAACCGTGTCCGGTGAGGATCTGCGTCAGGCGGTAGGTGAGGGCGCCGTGGCGCCTCTCTAGCCACTCCTCAAAGAGGGGACTTATCGCCACTATGGTAGCGTGCCCTGCACGGGGTTGCAACAGTCGCTCTCTCCATGTCGCCATGATATCACGCCGGAGGTCTGTCCGCTGAGCGGCAATTTGCCGCGGCAGCGGAGTTTCCCCCCGACGTAGTGCCTCCGCGCGCCATTCATGCAGGCGCGCGAGGACTATCGCCTCCAGATCCCATGGCGGCAATCCGGCAAGGAGGCTAGCCGCCTCGCCGGAGATCGTGCGGTACCCCCGGATTAGCCTTATGGCTATCACCTTTTGGGGCGCGTTCAGGTAGTGGGCGGCTTGCCGCCTTAAAGAACGCGCCCACACCGGGGCCCCGTAAAGGGCCATGGACCGCACGACCCCCGCGTATAGCCTCCGGCAGGAGGCGTTTGGACCCCTCAGGTTGACACACAAAATACTTAACAAGACATTACCGTACAACTCAGAGGAGTATGACATTCGAGACTTATCAAAACTATTTTAAAAACCAAACTAGTTTCCTTTTTTGAAAGCACTTCACAAAGAAACCATAAAATATGACCAATCATAAAAAAAAAACATTTGAAAAAAGAAAATAAATAACGCAGAGGTTGTCAAAATTATTTTGAAATAGAAAAATGCTTGTTAAATAACCGATTGATAATATTTTTAATTTGTTTATAACCCTTAAAACTTTATATCCCTAAACTTGTTGACTGTACATTATTGCAGACCACAACATACCAAAAGTACTGACGTTAATAAAAGTAGGCATTTTGCGGTTATAATAATGTGTTAAGGAATATATTTGTCACTGAGGTTGTAGGCACTATTCGAGCTATATATGGTGGTTTCAAAATGTTGGAATTGAGCTACCGATTACCTACTTGAAAATACAAAAAAGTAGTCATAATCCGAAAGTAGGCATCGTGCTACGAAATCAAGCCATCTTCTCTTCTTACAAGGTGTAATCGGAGTCCTTCACGAAACCGTCAACCAAGCATTCTGTACATCAACCTAAGTAACTCTACGAAAAATCACGTATTCCAGTAATTCTATGTATGTAACGCACTCAAAAGATTGTGCTGATGGATGCATTGAATAGCAAACGGGTCATGGTGGTATTTAAAGTAAAGTTATAACCTTAAAAACTAGTATTTAAAATAAAAAAAAATATCCCCGTAACTAGAAGGTTCCCAGCTATGATCCAGAACAAAAAAATTATCGACAATCAATGACGGGGAGAACAAATGCCTTTTTGCTTCGTTAAGGGTCTATTTACGCCCTTTATAATAAGACTATCTTCTGCCAGTCGAATCGTCCGCATGAAAGCCGGGGATTTTCCTACTTAAACTACAACTGAGAGAAAAATTATCCTAGGTCCTAATCTGGTCATACGTGGGCCAAATTTCATCCAAACCTGCCCAGCCGTAAGACGTCAAGAAGTAACAGATAGACCACATTGATTGGGATCATTATATCTGATTCCAATTAGAAATCAATACTACAGCGTCTACAGTTCAAGAATGCATCCAATCCCAGCCTTTACTATGGAAAGGAATAATAAAACAAAAGTGCTAACCCGACCATCTAATAGGCTAGTTACCGTAATACGTAATGCATTAAATAATTCCATTACATCGGTGCAAGCGTGTCCAAAGACCGATGTTATTTGAAATTTCAATTTTAATGCATCGAAAACGAAGTGAAAATTCCAACAACATAAACATCAAGCTTCATCATTCAAGCTAAATTGGGCTGTAGAATAATGCAGATAAGGTGCATTATGATTGTGACAGTGTGCGTTTGTAATCAGCTGCTCGACGACGCAGGAGCATCTGACTCAGTATTGGCGCGAACGCAGCGCGCACTTGATGGCTGGCGCACTGATTTTCTACCCTTTTCGTAGGTCGCACGTAATCCAATACGAAATTAAACAATATTAATTCCAATCAAGTTAAGTTTTGATTCCGGTTCGAGAAGATCCTTGTGGAAGTGCGCAGGAGAGGATTTATTGATCCGGTAAGTGAAATACGCATTTTTAATGCATTTTTAGTGTTGATAAATTTTTGGCGCGAAACAGGCGTGTTTCTGGCGCGAAATTGACTTGATTTCGGTTTTCTTTTCGAATTCCATTATGTGATAATTGATGAAAGACATCTTCAAAGGGCTTTTATTGAAAAATACTGAAATTTTTCAGGATACCTGAAATATTTCGCGGCAATTTGGTGACGTCCGGTTTTCCTTAAGTTCTAATCTCGCTGGTTTAAATATCAAAACTTAAACTTATCTTTAAAGGCTTTTAAAATAAAAACTGAAAACTACTGAAAATTATATATTTCATCAAACTCATATTCTAGGAAAAATTTTCTCATCAGAGAATTTTTGTGCCGAGTCCGCCATTTTGAATGCATTTAAGTGTCAATAAATTGTCATGAAATCGAACTTGCTAGAACAATGCAATAATTATGTCACGCGATATATATGTATAGCTTTGTTTTTTCTATATGCAATTCGTATCATGACGAGAACAACGTCGTATAAAAAGTGAAAATGTTTGTAAAGAAAATGAACAAAGGGAATTTCGATTCTTACTTTCGATGCGTTATTGCACAATAAATATTTTTGTGTTCACAGGACTTATTACTCGTAATTTTGAGCCGTGTTAAAGTTGATCCCGAACAAAGAGATTTAAGACTTATAGAACTGGCATTGGGAGTATATTCATACAAATGTTTTGATCCCGAACATTTTGATTTTGACACACAAGCGGGCGTATGACATAGACATACTGATTTGTTACTAAGTAGTAAAAACTTATCAAGTATTAGATTACGATTTTCTCTGTCTTGTCGTCTTGAATGTCTTTGGTCCCGACTGTCATTTGTAAACCTTTAAAAGCCTAAATGGATAGTCTATGGTATCGTTCGCAGTAACTGGGTTGTGGAGGTCGTATAGGCAGATGCTCCATGTAGAATACTGGTATTCAGCTGCATCCGGTCAGACTGAAAGACGATCCCAATATACATAGTTGAGAATAAGTTAGGCAGAAAATATGTGCGTGATGAGGTCCAAGGGCTCGTCCCTTTATAGGGTTTTTATAGGCCGAAAGCAGATATTTATCTGATTTAGCCTTTAAAACACTGAGGCCATGGGGTGTGAGCGCCCACCTAGTATTTCAGGGTATCTCCGAGCGGTTGGTGGACTCTACACGTGACCACAGGGCTGGCCTTTTTTTCGCCAAAGAATCAGCAATGCCCGCCAAGGTAGCAATGCTGCCAGCCTTCTGTAATTCTTTTCCCTTTTGGATATTTATTATTATAAGACTATGTCCCACTGCAGGGCAAAGGCCTACTTTCCCTTCTTCCACATTTCGCGGTCTAGTGCGATTGTTGGCCAATCCTTTGCGAAAGAGTCCAGCTCATCCCGCCATTGGATACTTGTACATATTTTTATTATTATTTTGGATCTATTTGTAGTTTGTAATTAAATTTACGTTTTCATCATTTAGCCATTATAAGACTTATTTAATCTGAAATATAATAAAAGTTGGATTCAATTATTCAGAACATAAAAGATTAGTAGGTACCTACGTAATAAGAAATATGAAGTCGACAAAAATTTATGACACATGTTCTTATCAAGATAATACGTGCTGATGGACTCGTCGCCTGCATAATTAATTAATCTAAGTATTTTTGACCATTAATCTACTGCGTAATTGAAATGAGTTGGATTTATATCTGGCTCCCTCTACAAAAGTTTTTCAATGGCTTTGGCACTGGGGGTGTTCAAGATGGACGAAAAGCGTTTAATGAATACAATTGTCGTGTCTTTAGAAAACCTAGGCCTCTGAGAAAGTAATTTAGCCAAGGGTTTAAGTAAAAACTGATCCTTTTGGTAGCTTGCTGACATATTTAACTCCGTATGTTAACCACTCCGCCTCTGTCCTGTAAATGACGCACACAGTATAGGATCATTGCATTGATCACGACTCCAATCTGTCAGATATCAAGCATCTTATCAGTTATCACAAAGTTCCTTTGTTTCTGACCCAGCAGATATAGCGTCACTATACGGGACTTCCCACAATGTCCGAGCGGTGAAAAAGTGGGAACTCATCCATCAGAATGTTAGGTACACCGTTTTATAAAAAATAGACTTTCGAAGGTTTATTATTGGTCATCATCTGCCTAGCCTTAGTAGCCTTTTCCCAACTATGTTGGGGTCGGCTTCCAGTCTAACCGGATGCAGCTGAATACCAGTATTTTACATGGAGTGCATGCCTATCTGACCTCCACAACCCAGTTCGTACTGGGTATTAAGGAACCCCTTGGTAAGACTAGTTGTTAGACTTTCGGGCCACTGTGACGACTGTCAAATATCTATAAATGACAGACGGGACCAATGGCTTAACTTGCTTTCCGAGGCACGGAGAAAATTCGGTATGTATTGGGCGGTCACCCATCTACCCGAGCGCCTGTTATTATTTAGCCACGAGCTCCTCTGGTTTATTATTGGTATAATACCTATAATTTATTCTCTGAATGACTATAAGATAACATCACTTGAATTTGGTTATTTTTGCATATTGCAATAGAATAATTGTTTTTTCTAGGCCACCGGTGTTATCAATCAGTAATAAATACCAAGGTACCGAATGTTATCAGTTTTAGATAATTAGCTTAGTGTTCCTTTATGAAGCTTATGATATCCTTAGAGTTATCAGCTCAGGTTTTAAAGTCTAAATTGTTATAAAACTGTTGTTATTGTGGATGAATAAAATATTCAGCTGTTGAACTATAAGGGTCCGTTTCCACGCGGAAAAATCTTTGCTCGCTTTAGGATTTATGACACTGAATAAAGGACTGTATGAGTATTGCTTTTTAGTATAAAATTCGTCGCAGACAAAGCGTCTCCTTAACTAAAAATTTGTTTTTTTTTCTTCCATTCTCCCCTACGCCATTTTCTGTTAAAATAACGCCTTCAAAACATTTTGACTTGTCAAATAAATATTTTCTTCTCTACTTTATGCTACGTTTCATTCTCGAAGTGACGTCTATGTCTGCCATTCTAGCTTTTCTATGTACTAGATGGTGACAGGGAAACTCGACCTATTTTACCTAAAAGGGTTTATAATAAAGGTCGTTAGGAACAAATTATGTCTAGTTAACTAGGGGAAAACTAGATAGGTACCGAGCTGTGTCGGTTCTTCGATTTTATAGAAACCACTCTATTTTCAGCTTTCAGAAAATTATAAATTAAATGTTTAGCTAAATTGGAGTAGTTTTTTCATAATTAATTGTTTTTGGAAACGAGTTGAAAAAAGAAAGAAAGAAAGAGGAGCTCGTGGCTAAGTAATAACAGCCGCTCGAATCGATCTTTAGGTTAAGCCGCGCTTGCCTAGGTTGGTCTGTGGATGGGTGACCACCCATTACATACCGAGTTTCCTCCGTACCTCTGAAACCACGTTAAGCCGTTGGTCCCGGGTGTCATTTGTAGATCTTTGACAGTCGTTATAGGTAGTTAGTGGCCCAAAAAAAGTCTGACAACCAGTCTTAAAAAGGGGTATCGTATTACCCAGTACTAACTGGGTTGTGGAGGTTAGATAGGCAGTCGCTCCATGTAAAGTACTGGTATTCAGTGGCATCTGGTTAGACTGGATGTCGACCCCAACATAGTTGGGAAAAGGCTAGGCAGATGATACGTCGAGTAACGCTGTCACCCTGTATACACAATCTGGATGTTATGACACTTTCTCACCTTACACAACTCGCTTCCTACCAAAGTACTAACAAGTCACACTCAAACTCCAATAGATACTCATCAAAATTCTTGCATAAAAAAAAAAACATTTTCTCATCACGACTGTTTTTCCATGATTCTAGGCTTCATTATATCACATCCACACTGGCCCACAGCTGGGCTAAAGCCTACACAGCTGTGTGCTGTTGTGGTCCAATGCCTCATTGAGCCGGCTAATTCTTCTTGCCATCTTGACCTAAGTATACCACAGCCTCGCCTGTACTCCTTTGAACCGTGAACATTCAGATATTAATCACAGAGTTTTTATACGTACTTGAACACCTTTACTTCCATAGTTTTTGGAATCTCACATCATAATTTTTTTTCAAGTTATTTGTTATTAAAAAATTTTCTTTAGACTAATAGTCGTACAATTCACAGACTAAATTATTAAGAGTGATGGTTGCATCAGGTCCTACAAAGCAATTTTATCCACCTTTCAAATATTGCAAGAGTATTTATATGCAATTCAAACATCACAGTCACATGTTTTGTATTAAAAACTCATTTGACATTGTGGTAGGTCAAGTACTGATTAGATTAGAATGTTTATTCACATTTATTGCATTGTTTTTCAGAAATTGCATTAATCTAAAATGCATGTTGCATGTAACTGACATTATCTTTATTGATTCAGATTTTTATCGCAGTCTATATCTTGGATATCCGACTGTTATCATAATTATTGTGTGTTTTACCTCCGGTAGGGGGAGGGCCCCCTCCTCTTTGAGGAAAGGGGGTGATGATTACATCATTTTGAATGCTTTGTACCTAGAACCTTTACTGGTTACATTATGCTTGTAATCCCCGAAGTGGTAGACAGAGGTGTGTGGGTCAACCAGTCACCAGTGTGTAAGTCTCATGTAAATGAGTCTAAATCTCTTTTGTCATAGACTGGCCTGGATTAGTATTCAGACCCTGGACTACCGCTAAGTATTTATTATTATTTATTATGACCCTGATGTGTCCCACTTCAGGGCAATGGCCTCCCTCCTCTCTTTCCATTTATCCCTGTCTTTGGCTATTTGGACCCAATTCTTTTGACAAGAGTCCAGCCCGTCACGCCATCTCCTTCTGGAAATTATAAGAAATTACTGATGGAAAAAACAAATAACAATGCCCATCCTGGGAATCGAACTCAAGACTTCAGGCTCAGTAGAAGTGCTTGCTCTTTGTGCCCAGTTGAAGGCAATATGCTCGCCCCCTAATAACATGGGACTTAAACATAACTGGCGATTTGTGGATGTAGTATCTTTAGCATACACCTCTGCCTAACCCTTCCGGAATTACAGGCGTGATGTTATCTATGTCTACTACTATACATCGAGCTGGCTTCGAACGGTAACCCGACAAGTCAGTACCGCTTCATTCCCAACGGGACCTATGGTTCCTAGAATTGACTTGCGGACCAGCTGGTATACTTATCTAATATAGCATTTAGTGTAGCTGCAGTGCCGTATAGTTTCCGTGTTAGGCTAAGGCTTAAGGCCTAAGGCTAAAGAAAACTCGAAGGCTGGTTAAGGTGGTAGCGCCAGGGAAGCCGGCGAAATTTATTTTTTCTTACGTTTTTTCCAATTTACAGGTCAGAGTGAGGTTGTATGTTGATTACGATATGATTCGCGACCGTAACAAATATGGCTTTCCAGAGTTATAGTCATTAAACTCATCAATACAAGCCTCTAAGTTCATATAATCCCATTGAATGACTTTTTCATGAAATAGTCATTAAATGAACTTAGAGTGTTGTATTGATGATTTTAATGATTATAATTCTGTAACTACATACGTGTTACGGTCACGAATCATATTTTGTTTCTCATATAGCCTGACACTGACCTGCAAATTACAAAAAACCTAAGAAAATTTGAATTTTGCGGGCTACCCTGGCGCTACCACCTTAGTGTTAAATGACGTTTTTGACGTCAAAAATATTTTTAAACAGTCACTAATCATAAATAAATTCATTCTACATAACACATAACATCACGCCTGTAATCCGAAGGGTTAGCAAGAGGTATACCTAATAGTACACCCCCATTTCGCCCATGTACTAGGAGGTGAACCTATCGCCATCAACCGAACACAAATCCAGACTCAGTACCTGTTTACTGAGAAAATGCCTAATGGAAAAATCCAATAACATTAAGCTCGTCCCAGGAATCGAACCCAGGACCTCATGCTAAACGAGGCCGTCCTAAATTATTACCTTGGTCTTTGCTAAGGCATTTTTTTAAACAGGCATGTCCTGGAACCTAAAATTCGAAGACATGTGATATCTACCAACCCACACTGGGCCCGCGTGGTGGATTATAGCCCTTTCCCGCTCATAGAGAGGAGGCCTGTGTCCCAGTAGTGGGAACATTATAGGCTGCTGCTATGCTATGCTATGCTAAGGCATTTGAGACTAACCACACTTCAAATTCCTAGTACACTCTATAAAAACTTGCACGAACCCTCTTCCTCTCCATCCTTCCCTCAACCCACAGAACACACACATCCTTTCTCCCTAAAAACAATTAAAAATCCCAAATGAAGAAGATCATTCCCGGAAATCCAAACGCCAGTTCAACGTCCTCCTAGAGCGAGATGCGTACGCGCACAAAACAAACAAGTTTCCCTGAGACAGATGCGAGCTGATGATGGCACTTGATGCGAGTTCAATGGACCTGTTTAAACGCTACTTGTCTAAACTTTTTATTAGTAGGATAGTTTGTTGTGGAGATTTTTATTGTTCGTATCCTTTGTGGGGTGATGTTGTGATGGGTCGAATTGTTGGGGAATTGGTACTTTTGATGAGATTTAGGGAGTATATTTTAGTTTAGGGGATTATTTTAGTTTAGGAGCTCGTGGCTACATAATAACAGCCGCTCGGGTCGATCTTTAGGTTAAGCGGTGCTTGTCTAGGTTGGCCTGTGGATGGGTGACCACCCATTACATACCGAGTTTCCTCCGTGCCTCGGAAAGCACGTTAAGCCGTTGGTCCCGGGTGTCATTTGTACAGTCGTTAGGAAGTTACTGGCCCAAAAAGTCTGACAACCAGTCTTACTAAGAGGTATCGTATTACCCAGTACTAACTGGGTTGTGGAGGTCAGATAGGCAGTCGCTCCATGTAAAATACTGGTATTCAACTGTATCCGGTTAGACTGGAAGCCGACCCCAACATAGTTGGGAAAAGGCTAGGCAGATGATGATTTTAGTTTAGGGAATTAGCTAGAATATACTGGGTGGAGAGGGACACTGACGCACAAACGGTTACCACATACTCAGTATATCATTCTGAACAATTTCAGAATGTTTAGAACATGTGTTTTTTTTTAAATTACCACAATATTAGTACTGAATACGTGGTAACCGTTTGTGCGGAGATGTCTCTTCCACCCTAAATAATGTCATTGTATCGTAAAGATGTGGTCATATTTTAAGGGTGTGGTTTAGACCAGCAAACTGAACAACTGTCTCCATGGTACCATCGTAATCGTGAAAAAAAATTCAGCTCTTCCATACAAAATTTTAATATATATATTTCCTGCTCGACCCAAGTGTAACATGTGTGTAATGGACATCATTTTTTTTTGTTACAACAATGTTTATAGTGAAACAAAATTTGTGGTACTGAAAGCTGTATTTTTATTTTAAGGCTGTTATTTGTTTAAATAAGCTACATACCGAGTTTCCTCCGTGCCTCTGAAAGCACGTTAAGCCGTTGGTCCCGGCTGTCATTTATAGATCTTTGGCAGTCGTTAGGTAGTCAGTGGACCAAAAGTCGTTAGGTGGTCAGTGGAGGTCAGATAGGCAGTCGCTCCATGTAAAATACTGGTATTCAGCTGCATCCGGTTAGACTGGAAGCCGACCCCAATATAGTTGGGAAAAGGCTAGGCAGATGATGATTTGTTTAAATAAGCTACAAGACATTCGTTGATTGCATTGTGCATTATTGCTGAAATCCTTTTTGGCGCATCCGCGAGACATACTTAATTCTAATACTGAAAGCAATAATGCACATGCAATTTAATGCAAAAATATTCTTAATACTAAATCTGTGTTAATTAAATAAATATTGTAACAAGGAAAATAACTCGGCTTTACTCTAGATTTCGTGAAATAAAATTAGGTCACAATTTAAAGTGCAAATGACTAATGTTAGGTTACTTAATGACATGTTCCAACTTGTTTATACTTGAACTATCCTATTTGTCATTGTCTCTGACTCTCTGTCTTCTTGATGATGTCATAATAAGCAACGAAATAATCTATCACTGTTCTATCCAACCTCATTTAAGTAAACGCACATGATTCGAAGGCGTATAATTACGTTTTAGAAGAAAATCATAGCGGATTCACGATCATGCATGACACTTGAAAGAAAAAATTGATGTTTAATTAAAAAATAACAGTCTAGAAGCAGGTTTACTATAAGATAAGTCATCTACTAAAGACTTTATTCACTAACACTGACAGATATCGCACAGCCACCACTGAGTCTAGAAGCTTAAAATTTGGCACAAGAAAATGAAAATCTGTATAGAACTTTGTCATATTTGTCAATGGTCACATGGGATGAGGCATAAGACCTGTTGATAATTCAATCCTCCCAGTTAATCGCCAGTCTACTCAACTTTTTGTCACCAAATCTTAATGCCATGATATAAAATTTCAAACTATCATTATCACTGATTGATTTGAGTTCCCGATATTTCGGTACTGAAGTGAACATGGTAAATATCCCGTTTCTAGTGTTAATAATAATCTTAATGCCGTGCCCCATTTGCTGCTACTCCAAAACCAATTTGTAGCTCAACTCCAATAATACAGTGCATTACTGATAAAACTGTTGTCAAACACGACTCTAATCGTGCTAAGTAACTTTTAAGTGGATTTAAATTCCGTTGGGAAGTTTTTAGAGCACCTCTCGCAGTAACACTTTCATTTTCGTCAGGTAAGGTAAAAAAAGGTAAGTTTTTGTCCGTCTGTGGTTTGTCTGTGGTCGTAGATAGGGAAAGGATGGTGTCATTAAGTTGCCTGCAGCTTCTTTTGGGTAATTGGATCATTTTGTTTTGTGTGGTGCGTGTTGGGCATGCATAAAGCTTTCTTGGTTTAGGGCAGTGGGTTAAATTAGAATGTCAGTTGGGACTGGTCATCTCTTAGCTGCCACGGTTTATTTTAACTACTTTGTTTTTGAATTGTTGATTTAATCTTTTACTCTGGACCCTCTCAATGTGCATGTATTTCTACATCGTTCTCACATATATGTATTATCTCGACATGAATGATGTAACCAAGATCGTGAAAAAATATTTTGATTGAAAAGAGTGTCCATGGAGTTTCTTGCCTATTCTTCTCCATAGAGATCTACGCTTTGGAATGGGCAACTACAGTACTTTCACAAGTTATTATGCCTTGTGTCTGGGACTGTAGCTTCGACTTCTTTGTTTTTCTGACATTCAAAAGTGCCTGTTATGGTGTAATTGAAATAAATGCTTTTGAGTTTTGATAGGATGTCTCCTTTCAATTAGGCCACACATTCTGTTGTTAAGTTTTCTTGACGATAGCATTTTAAGTCATAAAGAATCTTAATACCTCAGTAATTCCTACTTTGTGACATTCTCCTGGTCAATGCACATGCAGCCTCTATCTACATATATCATCCGGGTGTTCCCTAGATAATCCTTTGACGGCGGCATATCTCTTTGATAGCTCTGGGGTCTCTTTGATGTGTGTGAATTTTCTTCATAGTTATATCGTCCAGTATACTACATGTTGGTGAAATAACTCGGTCCTTGAGTGCCCTGCCCTACAGTAGTACTGAGAATTGTTAGAATGGGAGGCCAGTTTATAGGTACTAGTTTTTTTGGCTATACTCAAGAACCTAATTTATTCTCCGTTCTGTGTTCCTCTTGGGGTCTGCTGGTAGTCGTTCTATCTGCAGTTTCCCTCAGTTCTACATCAGAAATTTTTAAACCGAACACAAATATTGCACACGCCAAGGAAATCTGCGAATAGCTCATACAGCGAAGGCCGAACGTGCCTTATCTGCGCCGGCGCAACAAGGTCGATGCAAGTGCATGGTCGACTCGTGCGCATACTGGCGTGATTTAGACTAACTGGGTGACGTCACGGCTACTGTTTAGCGTTATAATACATAGTAATTAATGTGATCGGTCTATAATTATATTGTTGAGTAGGTAATTGGGTATTATTTTCCTGTTTAAAGGATGTTTATTGTGATTTCCTGTCTGTCTCTTTGTGTGTTTAAATTAACTGACAGATAATCGACAGCTTGAACTGTTACAGCTTGAAGCATGAAATGTTTCTTCGCTCAGGAAGGATTTTTGTGGGGATTAAGGATTATTTGTGTAAGTTCATCCAACGTCATCATCAACATTATTCTCCTACCCTTATCCCAATTTATTTGTGGTCGGCGCAGCATGTCTTCTTCTTCCATACTTCTCTATTACTCGTCATCTCATCAGACACGTCCTTTCTTGCCATATCATCCTTCACACAGTTCTTTGGTCTTTCTCTACTCTCATACTCAAAACTTTCCACACGATATTTTCCTCATTCCTCATTCATAAGTTCACAATTTTCGTCAATTCCATTGGGCACAGCTTGTCGAATAATAAACAAACAAAAACAGAAGTTGATCAAAGTAAAAAAATATTTGTCATACTGCATTGCAGCATTGCTGTGTTCCTGAGATCCAACCTGATTGCAACTCTGTGTAAAAATAAAACAAAGATATTTTCAGGACATTTTATTTTTGTTAAAGTTATAACAAATTGGTATTAACTACAATCGTTCAGAAATAGAAACCTAGTAGTGTGTAGTGTCTAAAAATACATTCAATCAATTATAATGACCCCCGTGCATCCAGAGAACAATGATCTTGTTGAACTAAAACAATATGTTTAGCTTGTCTGTAAGTACATCAATTGCTTATGTTAGTGTCAAAGGCCCACAGACCTACAGCGTTAATTTATACAGGGTGGAAAGGACAACGACGCAAAAACGGTTACCACGTATTCAGTACATCAGTCTAAATTTCTATACGGGGGTATAGAAATTTTTCATCGGTAATTAAAAAAAATCAGCATTACCCTATATTTTGACTGCATAAGTATTGCAGTTTTACATGTATATGAGACACCTCGTTACCTGGGAGAGGACTACACACACAAATAAATTGAACTGCAAGCTTGTATGGCAGCTGCGGGACTGTTCGAAAGAGATACCGTGGCCCTGGAACACAAAGGGCAAAGAAGGAACATGGATGGGTTTTAGTCAGTACAAGTCTGACACTCCCTTCCGCTCCGCCCAGAGTGGGGGGGGGGGGTCATTTGATGATTTCCCATCCGAAAAAAAAAAAAAAAAAAGCATAATCAGCAGTGCAGCTGCTTGGACTTAAGAAGAAGCCGACCAAGTCTGACACTCCCTTCCGCTCCGCCCAGAGGGGGGGGGGGGGGGACATTTGATGAAAAAAAAAAAAGTATTGCAGTTTTATAGGAAACAGCTGTTTTTGTTAATAACGTGTTCAGAATGATGTTCTGAATACGTGGTAACCGTTTTTGCGTCGTTGTCGCTTCCACCCTGTATAGTTACATTTTCACGGTAGCTTCTAGAAGGTACGGTTTCCATACTTAATATCATAATTCCGAAAGTATGTACCTGTTATCTTTTCACGCTTCAAGAGTTAATTAATGGCTTCCGATAAAATTTGGCACACAGGTGAAACATGACCTAGGTTAGGTCTAGATAGATTATTATATCCGAGCTCCATGCGGGCTACGTCGTGGGCAGAAACTAGTTTTGCATAAAAGACAAAATACAACAACACACACATCGTTGTTACTCAATTGCGTTATTATGTTATCAGTGTTAGTAAATAGAAACATATGAAGAGTTCTCAAACAAAATGCTGATAAAATGTCATTAACTCCGCCTTTGATAACTATAAATTGTGGGCCTATTGTAAATAAATAAGTATTTTTTGACATCTGGTCCAAACGCTCCTGGCAGCATGTAAGGATGTAGCCAGCCCACCTATGGACTAAGGAGTTCCACCAGAAACATAATGGACCTTTTTCTGGTAGAACAACAGGTTATCCAGTCTGAGCCTGTAATTTGGATATTGCGGAATTCTCATCAGGGACTCAGCAAAGTTATTAGGATTACTTGATACTTCAGGTTTTGATTTATTAGCCTGTACTGTCCCACTGCTGGGCAAGGCCTCCCCCAATTCCTTCCATGAGCTCTTTTCTCGTGCCTCCTCGAACCAGTCCTCGCTGTGCGCTTCCAGATCGTCTCGCCACCTACTTTTAGGCCGGCCTCGGCGGCGCTATCCGTCTTCCGACAACCATCGTGTGGAGACTTTTGTCCAGCGGTCATCTTGCGTCTTTAGGTATAATTTGGAATTTTAATTGATATATCCTTTGTGTGCTTTTTCAATTCTGGATGTCCTTCATACGTCTTTGTAAGCATCAATTTTTCCAATACTTCTTCCATCATTGGATTTTTGAATAAACTTTCGTAAAGATTAAAATTTGGGCGACTTTGTTATTTATACTATCTGATCTGTGTCCATTATTTGTTGCTGCTGGTGAGTTTTATAATAATTTGCATGGCATAGTACCTTCATGCTTGATTTTATTTCTTGACTTCAAGAAGAAGGATTGTTTTTTTGCCAACTTTCTTTTCGTTCGATTCCTTTAATCGACACAAGCGATGCCCTTAAGAAGGGTAGTGTTTCTTCGTAAAATTGAGTCAGAAAAGTTCTCCGATCGGGTTCAATACATTTTTAGTGAAGTAAGGTAAATATAATTCGTGAATACTGGTAAAATTGTATTAAAAAAAAAAGATGGCGGGATTAATTTCGATTTCCGAAAATATTCTTGTAAAACATGTTTTGTCTAGATCTTAGGATAGAACATTTAGTCTAAAGATTTGACAAATAATACTGATTTGAGCTATAAGTTGATATGGGAAGAGTTCTAAATTTTTCTTCACTTGGGAGATGTATTAGGAGGGCTCTCTCCCCATCGTGTCTTGATCCGTTTGAATAGTTTGTTTTGAGTGCGATGCAATCCTGAAAATAAAAGAATTTCGACATCAGGAATAAAGTAAATTGTTGATTTACAAACCATTTTATTTTTTCACATTGTTTTGACTGCCTCATTGGTATAATGATCGCAAGCGCAACTGCTGAGCATGAGGTCCTGGGTTTGATTCCCGGGTCGGGCAAAGTGTTATGGGGATTTTGCATCAGGAATTTGTCCGCAGCAGCCACGGAGTCCGGATTTGTGCCCGGTTGATGGCAGTAGACTCGCCCCGTATTACACGGCACTTAAACGTAACTGACGAAGGTGGGTGTACTATTAGGTACACCTCTGCCTAACCCTACTGAAATTACAGGTTACAGGCGAGATGTTATGTTACGTTAAACTACAACAATAGTATTTCAGAGAGGGTCATCATATTATCAATCTCTTACTGAGTGATCTGTAATTCAGAAGCTTTTCTTTTTCCTAAGATGGTGTTTTATAAACCAGTGCCTATAATAAACAGGAACTAATATAACAAATAATTAATAATTCTTTGACTACGAGATATAATCACGAAATCACAGTTATATTTAATCATTATTTGCCTTTTCCCAACAATGTTGGGGTCGTCTTTCAGTTTAATCGGTTACAACTGAATAAGTATTATACCTGTATTTTTCATGGAGCGGCTGCCTATCTGACCTCCACAATCCAGTTAGTACTGGGTAATGGGGTATGTTGGTAAGATTGGTTGTAAGACTTTCGGGCCACTGACTACTTATAACGACTGTCAAAGATCTAAAATTGACAGTCGGGACCAACGTCTGCACGGAAGAAACTCGGTATGTAATGGGGTGTCACCCATCCACGGACCAACCTAGGCAAGCGCGGCTTGACTTGAAGATTGATCCGGTCGGCTGTTATTATTTAGCCACGAGCTCCACTATTATATTAAATAATGTAAATGAATGTTAAGAAAAACTCACGGTTGCACACATTGTGTAGATAAAAGAAAATGGCGAACTGCATTCTCTCCATTTTTGAAATATTCTCCCTAAATATTTTCACCAGACGATATTATCTACGTTATAATCAAAATTCAATACTTTTCAATCACAATAATTAAAATCTCGCTACAATAGAGTGGTGTCGTGCAAACATGGAACAATATCGACCGCGCATGCGTTGTTTGGGCGCATGCGTCAAAATATTACCCGTCAAAATGAAATTTCACCCTGTCAGATGTCAAAATTATTCTACTCTCTTTCTAACACAAGCCGATTTGTTTGGCTAGAGCGAGATAACGCTTTTTAAGGGTGACTTTGGTGTATTTTGGATTTTAAATCTATCTCTTTCGAATTTGTTCGGAAATGTCATGTTGTTCAGCGTTCGCTGTTGCCAGCTGTGTGTTTTCGTTTTGTGATTGTTTACAAGTGTTTAATAAGTGATTTTTATTGTTCTAGTGATTCAACACTTGGATACGTTTATTCCGGTAAGTTTCATTATTTTTTTCTACTATTTAAACCACAATAATAAGTGTATATTGTTATGAAATTCGTAGCTATAATCTTGTTGGCTGGTAATGTCATAATATTTACTTATCTCTTTTCCCATATATTCATGTTTTTTTTCTGCGGCACATAGTTTTAAACAGTAACATACTGTCCTACTATGTAATTCGCGCCATACTAAAATACCGTAAATACTCTAAGTGTAGTACCGAAAATACTTGAATACCAGTCAGTATTAATGTAGCCTTGGGGTTCCTCGTCTTTCCAGCTTAGTCTCCAGCAGGATAGATTTTTTAATCGTACCTATTGTATACGCATGATAAGTTCTGTTTATGTTTATTAATTTTCATGCTGTTTATTTGCTGCATTTATTTCAATTAAACACTATTGATGAGAGCAGCGGTGGCCCGGTGGTACCAGCAGTAAGTCGTGGGTACTGGGTAATGCCCGGCAGGCGCATTACTTTGTGTAATTTATTTCATCACCACTGCTCTCAAAACGGTGAAGGAAAACATCGTGAGGAAACCGGCATGTCCTAGAACCTAAAATACGAAGACATGTGACATCTACCAACCCGCACTGGGCCCGCGTGGTGGATTATAGCCCATTCCCTCTCATAGAGAGGAGGCCTGTGTCCCAGCAGTGGGAACATTATAGGCTGTTGCTATATAAACACTATTAAACTATAAAAAACTCCTCCTCAACGCTGGTAATATGTCCAAGAGACTGGTGGCGTTGCCCCCTTGTATGGCTACTCTTAGCCTCTGGTCAAGGTAAACCAGCCAGGGTATTGCCAGCCCTTGGGGGTTGGGCACGGGAGTCGGGTCGTTACCGCTGTACCTCCATTGCCTTCACTTAACGGGGAAGCTCTTTCTTAAACATTCACCAACTAGCTGTGCCCTTGTCTTCGCTCACGTGACGGTGGCATACTCTTTTGGCATTACCAGGGAACATTACATGGGGACGTGAAGTCATATTATGTTAACCTAACCTAACATCCGCTACAAATTAATGTATGTGTTATGAACTCGAAGTCGATTTCTTGAGGGAATCAATTTAGATTGTAACCGCATAGTGACAAATATATTCCTTAATACATTATTCTTATCGCATTATACCTACTTTTATTAACGTACTTTAGGTATGTTTGTGCTCTACACAAAATTTATTTTACTATGGGCGTTTTGTAAATATACGTAGGTATGACTTACGGGTATGAATCGGTCATTGAGCATGTATTTTCCTATTTAAAAAATCGTTTTGTCAATTCTTTTCTTTTTTCAAATGATTTTTTTTGTGATTGATATAATGTGTTCTGTCATATCCGCTTTGTGCTCGAAGTTCTTCGACCAAAATTGGATACGCTAGCCTCTTGAGAGCACATGAAAGAGCAGCACACCATAGCTTTCGACAACCACCCTAGAAAGCCATCGAATGCAGTCGCTATGGCTGAAATCGGCTAGACGGCATCATCATCACAACTAACGCTCATTTTCTCACGCGCCTTGTCATTGAAGTAAGTATTTCTATAAGGCAAAGGTAGCATTCTTATTCAGTCATTAATCACGTGCCTGCATAATTTAGTTTAACATTGATTCACATGCCCTAGATATTACAAATTCCAAGTTTAGGTATACAATGGCCTATTTTAGAAGCGGATTTTTCACCATTGTTTTACGTGAGTGATAACGTTACTAGTTCGTTTGAAAAACGCTTTTAATTTAAAGGTTTTCGTGAGACATAATATGACTGCCTGATTGGTCCAGTGGTCGGGAATGCTGTTGAGCATGAGGTCTCGAACTCGATTGCCGGGTCAGCCAATGTGTAATTGGGTTTTTCCACAAATAAATGTTTGGTAGCAGCCGTAAACTGAATTTTTGCCCTGTTGATGGCAATGGGCTCCCCCTATTAAATAGGATTTAATAACCACAACTTTATACTTAGCTACACGTGATCATGAATCCAACTGGATATAATAAAATTTTAAAGGGCTTGACGTCATTCAAATCATGCGCACACGCCGCTTTCACTATGATACGAAAAAAAAGAAAGAAAACCAAAAGGAATGTATGGAACAACCGTTAGATCGAACAAGTTCTCATGGCGGTCGAGTTTATCGCCTTTTGGGCTATAAAAGTATGGGATACCATCGATACGATAATATCGGGAGCTCAAAATAATGAACAATCACGGAAGATATCCCGTAAGTGACAGTATAAGTTTAGTTGTAAACCGTGAAAACTTAAAACAGTGTCATGGTACGATAATCTATTTGTAGCTTAAATTATGGAATACTAGCGATCCGAAAAACCGTGCAAAGCAAGGCTGCTTTGCACGGTTTTACGGCTTGATAAAAAATCGGCAGTTCTTGACTATACAGGGTAGAAGAGACACCGCCGCACAAACGGTTACCAAGTATTCAGTACTCAAAAACACTGCTGTTTCCTACAAAAGTGCAATACCTACACGTCAAAAACAACAACAAACAGCAACAAACAATAACAGCAACAACAGCAACAGCTGATTTCTTTTTAATTACCGATAAAAAAATTATTACGGGGCGTTTAGAATGATGTACTTAATACGTGGTAACCGTTTGTGCGATGGTGTCCCCTTCCACCCTGTAAGTATACTTCATTTTCACTTGTTTACTTGGAAATAACATAAATTGGAAACAACGATTTGAAAACACTTTAGAGCCAATCTCTTATAGCAACAAGAAAACTTTCTAAGGTTATCTAAATAAGCTCGTTTTATGATGATAAGTCCCCTAGCAAGACAATACAAATGAACGATAGTGCACCTTCCCCCATGTCTTATGACCCCATACGGGTCTGTTAGCACTTACATAATATAAACAGACCGATAACGATGCCGTCCAAGATGAGTCGCGTGCGCATCTCTTATCTACGCACCTTAAACTGAGGGGAACGCCCGATTACCGACACTGGCGCCCATAGAGTAAGGAAAATGCTGCTAGAGTGGGGCATAGACAACATAACATCACGTCTGTAATCCCCAAAAACAGATATGCAACTGTAGTACTCCCACTACAGCCAGTTATGTATTTTAAGTCCCATACAAGTAACTAGCTGTTGCCTGCGACTTCGTTCGCGTGGGAATTTGGAGGTGTATGTTGGAGAAAAAAAAATTACCTTCCACAGGATATAATGATCTATCTCCTTGCCAAATCACATAACAATCAGCAGTTTAGTCGTGAAAAGGTAGCAAACAAACAAACAGAGTTACTTTCGCATTCATCATATTAGTTTAGTTATGGATAAGGAGCGAGCCTATGGTTACAGACCGGGCTCACGTCCAGAAACCATTCACACCCATTCAATTAAACTTTACCAGACCTGGGAAATGAATCCATAAGCTCATGTAGAGCTTGCGACCACTAGACTAACTACGTAGTCTAATTCTCAACACTTTCGATCAAATTGACAACTAGCTGACTTAAAATGACGTACTGGGTGTAACAGGACCCTTCACGAAGCCGTCAACCAAGCATTATGTACATCATACTAAGTAACTTTAGGCAAAAAATATTGCTGGGAAATTACTTTTTTTTTGGGGTGTAATATTACAGTTTACGGTAGGACTCAATGTAACGCACTCAAAACATTGTGCTGGTAGATGGCTTGAATAGTACGGGGGTCTTGGAGGTGTTTAAAGTAACAATCTTTCATTAAAAACAAGTATTTTTAAAAAACTTGTGAAGAAGTTGGAACTTTGATCCCCAATATCTCTGTAACTGGAAGGTTTCCAGGTTTGGTCTAGAACAAAAAAATTATCGCAATGACGGGGAGAGAGTGATCATTAAGGGTCTTGATACACCCTTTCTAAAAACTGTTGGCTTGCAAAGCGATGATGGTTGAGTATGAATGGTGACTCCCTCAATACTGCCGTGTCTAGTGAAGCGGCGGTTCCGTGCTCTGCGGGCTCCGATAGTAAAGTACCATCTAAGGTTTGTTTACATTAGTGACAAGAATACATCCTCTTCCGGACTCAAGTACAATAAGTTTTCGGTATGTGTCGTGGGTAGGTGACGCTATGAAAGAGCTTTTGAGCTTTTGATTTATTATGAGCTAGTGGAACGTGTGAAAGCTTAGAGATAAGAATGACTGCTGATAGTGCGTTATAAGCGTCCCTATAGTGTCGGCATAGCTCACAGAATTAATTAGCTGAAGTGGCAATGCGCCAGTCAAATCAGCAGTAGTATCAGCTGTATTTTTAACCGACATCTAGAAGGAGGAGGAGATTATGTATTCCACCAGCATCTTTTTATAGCAGCATTTTTTTTCATTTGGTAGAAGATCCTCTGGCGGTGGTCCCATATAAATTTTATTAACTTTCCTTCTAACTTATGAGTTTCCTGTATGTTTTTTCCTTCTTCGTTTATGTGAATGATGAGCTAATAACTTCTAGTTACAATGAAAAATTGACCTACTTGACAAGGATTTGTGTGAGATGGAACTTAAAAGGAAAAAAAAACCTTTATTGCAAAAAAAAAAATAACCAACTTCTAAAAAAAAAAGTTTTCTCTGTCTCATTGGCGTATGAAAAATTTTGGTCTATTCCCAACAGTTAGCCAAAATCAGAAGTCTTAAAAAATGGCTGAAACCAGTTAGTTGAAGATAATATTTCCATAGGCACAGTACGACAATAGGACACGGACACCAGAGGAAACCCGTTGACAAGTATTCCAGAAAGCTACTTACATTTCTGCAACAAAACACCTCGCTTTCACAATATTACGACGGCTTGCTTCCATATATTACAGAATTAGCATGTGTATAGGTATCCGAGACAATACGCAGGCAGTTTGGTGGCATTTACATAAGTTAGGCGATAGAAAATGCTTGCGAAATGCGTAGCTTAGTTGCTAAGTGCAGTATCTGTCGAAACAATCCTGAAGATGTGATAAACACTTATTTATTTATTATTATTTATTTATGTACACACAAAATACTTAACAATACATTACATATTTATTTGTGGTGTCTTAAAACCCTAGGCTGAGGTAACTTTAGTAGGTACTTAAAAAGATGGATATGCTAACCACTTAACTGTGAAGGATAACATCATGAGGAAACCGGCATGTCCTAGAACCAAAAATTCGAAGACATGTGACATCTACCAACCCGCACTGGGCCCGCGTGGTGGATTATAGCCCATTCCCTCTCACAGAGAGGAGGCCTGCGTCCCAGCAGTAGGAACATTAATAGGCTGATTATGCTAACCACTTGAGAGCACATGAAAGACCAGCACACCAAAGCTCGACAACCACCCTAGAAAGCCATCGAATGCAGTCGCTGTCAGCTGTGATGGCATTATCATCATCACTTAAAAATAGCGCTTCCTGGTCAGTCCTGCTACCAACTTTGCTGACTGGCAAATCAAATCTTTTTAGCTCGACTGGATTTTGTTCAATTTGATGCCCTTGTCTTGGTTCTTCATTAATTCTTCCTAGGAACTGGTGGCAGGTTCACAGGAAAAAATATCTGAAGAAAGGTTAATAATTATAATTATCTAAAATTTAAGTATATTAAGCCTTTAAAATTAAATTTATAATTAAACGAGCATTTTGCATGTGGTGTTTGCCTGTAGTTGGTTGTGCAGTTAGATTTAAGACACAATTACTTATATGTTCCTGTATAATCTGTAACAACTGTTGGTGAACCTTAATTAAATAAATAAAATAGCAATGGTCATCTTGTTTAGTTTTCCAAATCGTTGATGACACAGTCATTCTTCATCATCATCATCATATCAGCCTGGAATCACCCACTGCTGTGTATAGCCCTCCCCTATCTTCTGACACACTTCCAGTTTCTGTGTGTCCCTTATCCAGGTGTTTCCCGCGATTCTACGATATCGTAAATCCAACGAGCTTTTGGATGGACCTGATTTCTTTGGCCTTACCTTGGCCACCACTCAGTCAAAGCAGCCATTTTGTCATTAGCACCCAAAACATCCTATATTCTTAACATAATCAACAGCAACTTATATTTTAAGCCACAATCAATGTCTACAAGATTGTCCAACATTTTCATATTCCCGACGTGGTTATGTTTAACCGAATGAGATGCTAATGCAGTAGACAGCATTCCATTAACCGCCCACAAAGAATGCATAATTTCGACTATCAATCTACAGGTTGTATGTTTGTCTGCCACTATCTATTATGCTTATGAAGTTAGGCAATGGTTGAAGAATATTTTAACTTCGACTGGAACTTTGCCCGCGAATTCTATGGTGTGCATTTCAGTTTTTCTCAAGCAAGCTTTAAAACTCCATTTTTCCTTGACTTATTTTACTCTTTTTGTTGGGTTCTAGCTATCTCGTAAACATAGTTATTTTCACACTCTCAATACTCAATACTCAAATTATTATTGCATTCCATAAGTATTACATAGATGGTGTAACAAGGTAAAAGATCAATATGGACCCTGTCGGGCATAGCAACATTAGGAGAGAGAAAGAGGGCTAAGTAGCAATTCAATAATATTGTATAAATTATTAGAAATTATAAATTTAATTGGGTGTATAATTATGAATGTATACATAATGCATGCACTCTTGTCCCTTGTTATTTCTTGTCGGCGTAACACGATTTCTTTTCCATTCTCCCCTGTCAATAATCACGCTCACGCTAACATTTACTCCATATTCTTTCATATTATTCCTCACACAATCCAATCAATCTAATATTTTGTTCGCTCTTCACTTTCCCTTCATTCATCGGTCCATCTCTTCCATTTCCTGGATAGTGATGAAGAAATGATGGTGCCTGGACTTGTAGCCTTGTGAGTGCCACAAAGGCTCGCCATATTACATGGGACTTGCGAGAAGACCTTCTGAGAACACAAGCTTAATTATGTTGTAACAAAAGAGTTAACAAATCCTGAAGTAGACCAAGTCTGACGCAATTTCCAAGCTAACTGTAAAATCTGTCAGCATATGAGTGGTCTGGAGCTGTCAACACGGTAAATTTTCAAAACACATATCAGTCAGCACTGTCGCTCTTGAACGTTCGTAGAAAAGGGTAGAGACTCAAGAGGCTGATAAAATAATGAATTAGCTGTGAAACAATCGTAAATGAATAGCGGCTCAAGTGTTCACATATTTCGATATGTCATCCAGCATTGATGACATCATAGTCTTCTAAAGCCATAAACAAAACAAAATGCTGCAAATATAATGCGGTAATACTGATGTTACTGTGGTTGGTGGGACTAGCTGGACAAATGATAAAACCAACGAAAAGTGTTCCCCATTAGCTCTGGATCTACAGAACTGTCATGGCTTTGCCCTCCATGTGATGCAGGATATCAGTAACAATGACTTTGTGAATACTTTTTTCATAGTCATTGCCATACATCTTTTCTTTAAATTATCGGTTTTGAGTCGACCCAGTTTTTTTTTTCCTTGCACAGTTCTCTGTTCGCCGTTGTGCAATATTCACTTGTGATGTCATTTTTCACACTAAAATCACTTACTGTTTTTGATTTCCCATACTTTCGCATCACATGCCATGAAAACCGATGTCTCTAGAGATACAGATATTAAAATGTTGAGAAAATCAATCCGCAGTCTTAACATTTTTATTTACCAGTTTTCTTACACACCTTACATCTGCTTACAAGTTGGTATTTGAATAAGTACGTAAGTAGGTATGTAAATATTTACGCACTAAGTAGTCACATTAATATCTAAGCAGGCTGATTTGCTACACAAATGAAGGCTGCAAACAGATCGGTACATTGAGACCTAGATAGATCGAATTACCTTGGTTAGTTAGGAAACTGATATCCCATTCATTTTAATGTGAACAATCTGTTTCTATCGTATTCATTACTTTGTACTTAGTTACTGTGTTATTGAAATAGTAATCTAGTACTTAATTCCGAGGTCTTGCGCCGAAGTCTTAGAGAATTTATCTTTCCTTGAAAATTAGCAATGGCATAGGAAGACTTCGATGTCTTCCTTCAGAATTGGAAAGAACTAGCGCAGAATCGTGACCGTTGGTAGGAATGGAGGCAGGTATTTTCCCAGCAGTGAGGGATATATTTGGACAAGATATAGATATTATAGCTAGCCCTATAAATAAAGGAAATAATGAGAAGACCAAAAAACGATGGACTGACTATATATATGCAAGACGATATGGCTAGAAGACCCACGTTGGTGTCTCAATTTATTTGGGGTAGGCGCAGCATGTCAACTGCTTCCATATTTCTTATTACTCGTCATCTTATCAGACACCTCCTTTCTTGCCATATCATATCATTACGGTGAAATACAGTACCGATGTAAAACGGAGTAACTACATAAAACTCAAAAACCAAATTGTGCAAAAGTAACAAAGGGTCATAATTTAGGTTACAAAATCATAATCATCTCCATAATAGAAGGTTGCAGAACAACAATAATCTCAGAGAGAAAGGCACAATCAGACAGATGATATCAAGTGAAAATAACGCCGTGTTTGTACATGAAATGAAGTAAAAGTGTAAGTGAGTGAGAGGGAAGGTTCCCTATTATTGAGGCGTTCCGCTCCAGATACCGCTTTTGCTCCGTTTTTATTGAATTTTTATAACGTCTGTCTGCGGTTTTACCGTTTTTTTTCGATCACGGGAAAGAGACATAAAGTAGGGTTAAATCAAGGCTGCATATTTCTCCTTTTTGGACGTTATAATGTAGCTTCTGCTCGAGAATAAATCCAATAAACACGTCCAGATATTATCTTGGTCAGACGAGTATGCAGATAAGCGACTGTGGTGATCCTTTGAGGACACAGATTTGAGTGTACCTGTCCAGTCAGATGATTTATAATTGCTCTTAATTTACAAGGTGTAAACGGACTCTTCACGAAGTTGTCAACCAAGCATTCTGTACATCAAACGAAGTAACTGTACGCAAAAATTATTGCTGGGGAACGAGGTTTTTTTTGGGTTGAAAAATTATGGTTTACGGTAGGACTCAATGTTACACACTCAAAACATGTGGTGATAGAAGCATTGAATAATACAGGGAACACTGAGGTATTTAAAGTAAAGTTAAAACACTTTAAAGTAAAGTTCACGAAAAAGTTGGAACTTTGACCTCCAATATCTCTGTATCCGGTATGCTCCACAATTAAAAAAATATCGCAATGACGGGTAGAACAAGTGCCTTTCGGCTGTGTTTAGGGTCTTTTTACATTCATTATAAGTAATTATAACATGCAGTCGTCCCAACGAATCTAAACTCAAATAGGACTATCAAAGCAGCGTCGTCCTTATAAACAAATAGAACTATTCAAAGAACTATGCATAAATAAACATAGAACTTCATATGTTTGTCACGTTCTATCATTATGAGATAAACATGATGTTTTTTCTTAAAGGACAGGAAGTTGTGTCAAAATTGAAAGTTAAACATTGTACTTGAAGAGAGGATATCAAAGAAAAAGTCCCTTTGTTTGCTCATAGCTGCTTTGATGTGGTTTTATATGGGAATTATGGTAATAGATATATCTTTAAGACGTTATGGTATACAGTCAATGGGAGGACATACATATGTTGCTCTCAAATTTACGTGTTCTTCTTCGTCGAGTCGATGATTTATGAAATATTTAAGTCTTCGATTAGAACTCAACAACATCGGAAACATTAGCAGTGAAATCATATACAAATAAATATATTGAAGTGTCCGTTTGTAATATCAAAATATCAGCTTTTTGCTGAATGCATATGAAAATATATACGCCACTTATACCAAAATCACATTTTTTTTAAATTTTTGTCTGTTTGTTATTTGTTCCGGCCAATCTCCGAAACAGCTGGACCGATTTTGACGGGACTTTACTGGCAGATAGCTGATATTATAAGATCTAACATAGGCTATTTTATTTTAGCAAAATAATTAGGGTTCCGTGCAAGAAAATTAAAACCCTATAAATTCTTAACAAAATCCGATTCAAACAGCTAATCTCCTAAACGGCTGGACCGATTTTGACGGGACTTTTACTGCTGATGTTATAAGGAGTAACCCTTAAAATTAGCAACAAAGTCAGAACAATAACGAACGAAAGTCACAGGCAACCGCTAGTAAATAATAAATTCTTTATTTCAATATAATGGCAACATAGTCACTGACTTAAACTAACATACAGACCTTGTGTCCTGGCTCCGACACTAAGTTTTCACCTGTGACTTGGGAGACAGTGTTTCTCCGTGTGTGTTTGGTTGGAAAAATAAACCAACCAACTTATTTTCAATACCAATTGCTGTCTCACAGCTGGGAAATGCTTCCCCAGGGTCGTTTCAAGTACTCTTACTACCGCGCTTTCTCGAATCAAGCAAGTAAGCATACCAATTTGGTATTAAAGTTCTTAAATACATTTTACACAATGGCCATACCTCGAATCCGACCTAAATTCAATATATTTAATTCATATTCCCAAACATCACATCGAATCAAAGTATTTAAACATTCCTCCCTCGCCGGTAACCCCACACCAAACTCACGCTAAAATCAATAAGCGCACGCGCACCGTTGAAAGATCGATATTGTCTTTCTTTCGCCCCTTGGTCCCTGCACATCTGTTAGGTCGATAATCCTGGTCCCCTCACTAATGTCCCTCTATTACATCTACCGAATTCCATCCATTGCTGGTTTTGTTCGTCTACCTTAAAATTATTATGAGTAACAGCGTGATTGGATACGAAAATAGGTGGAAATTTCGACAGGGCATTTTGGTTTCCTGCCGTCTATTTTTATTATTAAAGTAAAGGGCGAGGGTGGTGAGCAGAAGGGAGAGTGTTTTGTCTTTCTACCCCTCCGTAGCTCACAGCTTGGATTGTAGTAGATTTTTCTTTTTAGGTAGCGGTTACTAGTGCGTAATGTTGATAACTAGTCGGTAGCACTTTTGGGTCGTTATCGATTTGGTAAACAGAAACGGTATCAAATTCGTATTTATTTAAGCTTTAAAATTATCTAACTGTTTATTCTAAATTCTACGTTTTTTGTATTTATGCTTGAAAATGGCCAGGTATTTTTTTTTCTAATTTCTTTTTCTCTAATCATCGAATTACCGACGTTTTTTAAATTCTTGTCATTTATAATACCATGTTAACGTGTGTAACAAAGTGTGAGCGTGGAGTCATATGACAAATGATACGATAAACGAACTACTATCTCCTGTCCTACTTTTTGTGCAAGTCTTAAAAAAAGAGCTATTTAAAAGGCGCAGCGTTCACTGGGAGCATTCGATTGTAATGTAACAATCCACGATTCAATTTTGAGCATTACATTACATGTCGTTGTAACAAACTGTATCACGTTGCGAACTATAACGATACAATTTGTAACAATCAATTGTTTCTGTATTAAATCGAATCTAGTATTCGTTACATTACAGGCGAAAGCTCTCTTGTAAAAACTACGGACGGTAGTTTGATGTTTATACTACTGAACTGACGAATGGATAATAAGAAAACCTTTCTTGTTATTTACACCAGTTCTCATTAAAAGGCAGAGATAGATAGTACAGATTGATAGTAGATCGTAGTGACGAACTCTTACCGTTCTTTCAGAAATTCTTAAACTTCAGTTCCCACTGGTACCTACTAAAAAAACCCTGTTAGGTTACACCTGATTGGTTTGTCAACGGAGCTCAGAAATAGGTCAAGGCGACACAAACATAGCAGCACTGGCATCCATCGCGCACGCCGCTGCGCATCGAATACGCAGGCGCATAAAACAGCCATAAACTTTTATTGACATACAGACACACATACACAGGGACACTATGCACTGTTACTATGTGAACTAGTGATGCAGGATCCGATACTTCAAAGTATCGTATCAACACAACAGGGCGCGAGACTCCGATATTTTGGATCGATTCAAAAGAACCGGAATATATAAGGTCTATCTATTCATACACGAAATATTTTAAGAGTAACTTCTATAAGTCGTAAAGTCACCATAGCAACGACAAAAAAAAATATCTGAGTGTTTTTTTTTTTTTTACAAAATTATTATAATTCTTAATTTTTTTGAGACTTGGATAAAACCTTTACTGCCATATTCTAACAATGACAGTAGGTAAATACGACGTAGTTAAACTACTGTAATGGATGCTTAAAAATAAAGAGCCAGTATTTATTTTGTGGATCAAGTAATTTTAAATTATTTATTTTTTATAAAAAATATACTCAAGTAAAAAAAAATCCCTTGAAATGGCTTTGTTATAGCCGTTAGATGATTCCCTGAAAACATTTCGTGTATGAATAGTTAGACCCTATATCGGAATTAATGGATCGTATCGTGTCGCATTGTTCTACATTGCATGATGAGTCAATTCAAAATAAGACAACAGGAGGACACAAAATGATTAGAAAGGAATTCCTGGATTTCTGCCTAGATTCTTAGAGGGATACATAAGTACCATACCATACATGATGAGGATCTCGTGGCTAAATAATGGATGCCCGCATGATCAAGGTTAAGCCACGCTTGCTTAGGTTGGTCCCTCAATGGGTGACCATCCACCACATCACCATTTCGAGTTTCCTCCGTGCTTCGGAAAGCACGTTAAGCCTTTGGTCCCAGCTGTCTTTCCAGCTTAGTCTCCGGCAGGATAGATTCTTTAACCATGGGTTCGAACCCAGGCAGGCGCATTACTTTGTGTTATTTGTTTCATCACCACTGCTCTCAAAACGGTGAAGGAAAACATCGTGAGGAAACCGTCTTGTCCTAGAACCTAAAATTCGAAGACATGTGACATCTACCAACCCGCACTGAGCCCGCGTGGTGGATTATAGCCCATTCCCTCTCATAGAGAGGAGGCCTGTGGCCCAGCAGTGGGAACTATATAGGCTGCTGCTAAATAATTGAATTTTGATTTATTTTTGTTAGTGTAACGTATTTGTATCTGTGTTGTTGTATATGTATTTGTGTGTATAATGTAAGACGTTTTTTTAATATGGGTTATGAACCTGAAATAAATGTTTTTTTTTTATTTAAAAGAAGAATAGAAGATCAGCAGTATTCACAAGAGATACAATGTCCGTTCTGTATAAACATACAGCCACAGAATGAAAGGTAGGTACTCTTTAGTGGTGTGTACTAGCTCATTATAGTATTCCATAATCTATCAAAGGCACAGGATATTAGCTAAGTACCTAATCATAGCTCCCGTTGCGGAAACCTGTTGTTTATGCCTACTTTGCTTACCAGCCGTGGTTAAGAGGGCAAAATAAAAGTTCCCTGGAGACGTATAAGGCTAGCTTTCCCGTTGTTATTGCTGATGATGATGATGATGGTTCTAGCTTACTGTGATGGTTTACAGTTCTTTGCAAGCCATGTGTCTCGAATTTTGTCTGATAATGACCAACGCCCGTGTGGTGTAAGGTAATTGTGCCACGGGATCTTACGTACTACCTGTGTGGCAAATTTTACCCATGTTTTTTTTGCGTGAAAGAGTAACAAACATACATTCATCCTCACTAAGTTCTACATATATTATTTATTTATTTATTAAAGCTTTATGCACAAGTAAAAACTGTACAAAGGCGGACTTAATGCCATAGGCATTTTCTACCAGTCTACCTTAGGGTGATGCAGAGACAATATGCAGTAGGTGCAATAATGGAAAAAATAAAGACTAGAAAATATTTATAACTAAAACATATAATAACAAATACTTATATACATACATATATTAAACTTTATAAAGTTAAGAGAGATAAACAAGAAAAACTACAACAACTTAGTTCTGAGACGAATCTGCCAACTTCTTGTGTATATGTTTCCGAGCTTTCACTTTGAAAGTGAACTGACTGGTCACCGTCCTGATACCCAGGCCGCCCGCAGGCAGGGCTGTCCTGGTCCTGGTCCTGGTCCTATTATCTTGTCACAGTTACACATCATCATCACCATCAGCCGGTAGCAGTAAGCTGAAAGACAATAGCCCCATTCGTTTCGATGCATACTATGTTTTGCCTACGGCTTTGACCTCGTGGAGGTATCAAATTATTCCATAAAAAGATATCAAATTATTCCATCTCAAATCCTAACCCAGGGCATGGTGTACCTGGGTGACAAATTTCAACATAATCCGTTCAGCTATTTCGGTGTGATAACAGATAGACGGACAGAGATACTTTCGCATTTACATTGCAGATTTGAAACTATAACCACTAACTGAATCTTTAATGGGCTACGACTAAAAACAGTAAAATCTAAAGACAGTATCTGACCCAAGATACATACATAACATCACGCCTGTAATCCCCGAAGGGTAAGGCAGAGGTGCACCTAATAGTACACCCACATTTCGCCAGTTATGTTTAAGCCCCATGTAATGGGGGGCGAGGTTATCAACCGGGAGCAAATCCCAACTCCGTGGCTGCTACTGAGAAACTCCCACTGTTGCAAACGCGACTGCTGCTCATGAGGTCCTGGGTTCGATTGGGTTTTTCCATCAAGAATTTTTCAGTAGCAGCCACGGATTCTGTATTTGTGCCCAGTTGATGCAAACAGGCTTGCCCTCTATTAAATTGTACTTAAACTTAAATTGCGAAATGTGGGTGTACTTTTAGATACACCTCTGCCGAACTCTTCAGAGATTACAAGCGTGATGTTAAGTTACGTGTACCTATGTGTGTTGTAGGCAGTGACGCAAGATACCGTCTTTAAAATAACACTACTACGAAACCAATCATAAGAGACATTGACATCAGTATAAAAAACAATCCATCATTCCAGCTCCACAATCTCACCCCCGCACATTCCTCGCTTCGATCCCAACACAAATCTTTCCCACTCCACATAGAAATGTGCTTCCTAAAGAAATTATCACATTCCATCATGAACAATGCACATTTCTACGACAAGTGAAAACCTTGAACTCTGCAGTCGTACACAATTATTGCGACTAACTACTCGTTTATCAGACAACACTGATTACTTACATGTAAAGCTGTAGGCATGCAAGCATGACAGAAACTTTGACGTTGAAAATGGTTAGGGCGTCCATTTGTGAAGGTTTGTAAATGGCAGTCGACTGATTGCTCGATTTTATTTTAATAGTGCAATATACAGGGTTATTTGTAAAACACCAACAACCTCGCAGGAGTAAATTACTAACATCATAAACAACAACATTTGTTCTACGACTTTTTCGAAAACAGACAAAAAAAGATTCAACTCTCCATACATATGTCCGAACAGCTGATCGAGTTTTGTATGAAAAGTCGTTTTTTTTTTGTAGGTGAAATTTAGTATGGGACAGCTGATATTTTTTTCGCATTTACGATATTATATTCCTTTCAACTTTTTTCACCCAGCTTTCAACAGGTTCAAACACTGTTTCAAGCTTTCACGGTTTACAACTAAACTTATACTGTCACTTACGGGATACTTTGGGGAGCTCAAAATATTGAACAATCACGGAAGATACCTACGTAAGCTTTCTTTAATTAAGTAAAGCTTACTCCTCTCTCAGAATCACACGTGTAAACACAGCCTAAGAAATGTCGCCCGTCACACCGCCTAGCACGGTAATGACAAGAAAGATAAAACGAGTGTAAAGCCTAATGTGTGTGTGGTCGGAAACTGCGTCATCATCATTAACTATGCCATCAGTTTCGTCACCTTACCACTCTTGGAGTATGTTAAACAAGCTGTAACTTTGAAGGCCCTTTGTGTTGGAAACTCATCGGTTTCTTAGATGAAAAGGCTGGTGTAATCTTACGCTTGCGTAATCAGCCAATAATATTCATACTTTTGCAGGGCTAGCTCAGGGCTAAAATTATGCGTGTAAAGTTTCCCTCTGCCCCATCCTTGCCTCCTACATGGGACTTGCTAAATTTAATCCAAATCCGTTCAGTAGTTATTGCGTGAAAGAGTAACAAACACCCATACATCCTCACAAACTTTCGCATTAATAATTTATTTTTATTTTTATTTAAACAGACTCGTTGGTAGTGTTATTTTATTGGGCTTTTCCATAAGTAATTATTCAGTAGATCCCCGGAGATTGGATTCTCTCCGGTTGATGGCAATATGCTTGCCACTTATTTATTACCTTTTTTTTTTTTTTTTTTTTTTCCGGATGGGAAATCATCAAATGACCCCCCCCACTCTGGGCGGAGCGGAGGGGAGTGTCAGACTTGTACTGACTAAAACCCATCCATGTTCCTTCTTTGCCCTTTATGTTCCAGGGCCCCGGTATCTCTTTCGAACAGTCCCGCAGCCCTGGCAGGCATCGGTCCATGCGGACCCCTACTTGATTGCTGACATCTCTTTGAGGCGCGCGTGGAACACGAACGCGCCGTCGACACGGCCTGTTGTAATAAGACGGCCGGACGGCGAGCTAGCCCATAACTCGCCGTCCACAGGCCAGCGCCTACGGTGGTCGGAAGCCACCACGTGACCCCCGACGCCCAGGGCGTCTCCCGCGGCGGCTGGGACGTGAGGTTCTTTCCCTCTCACGTCCTGCCACCTCCTTCACTAGCATGACTGCTTCGCAGAAGGAGGTGACGGCTTCCCATTCCCTCTCGCTCCGGACCATGGCTTGAACCAAGGCCGGACGCGAGAGATCGTCGCCGCCAATCGCCGCTATGAGGACACGGCGGTGCTCCGCCCAAGCGGGGCAGACCTCCACGGTGTGTTCCACCGTGTCCTCAGGGCGATCCTCGCAGTGGAAACACCCGGGCGTTTCCTCCCGCCCGATTCGGTGCAGGAACCTCCCGAAACAACCGTGTCCGGTGAGGACCTGCGTCAGGCGGTAGGTGAGGGCGCCGTGGCGCCTCTCTAGCCACTCCTCAAAGAGGGGACTTATCGCCACTATGGTGGCGTGCCCTGCACGGGGTTGCGACAGTCGCTCTCTCCATGTCGCCATGAGATCACGCCGGAGGTCTGTCCGCTGAGCGGCAATTTGTCGCGGCAGCGGTGTTTCCCCCCGACATAGTGCTTCCGCGCGCCATTCATGCAGGCGCGCGAGGACTATCGCCTCCAGATCCCATGGCGGCAATCCGGCAAGGAGGCTAGCCGCCTCGCCGGAGATCGTGCGGTACCCCCGGATTAGCCTTATGGCTATCACCTTTTGGGGCGCGTTCAGGTAGTGGGCGGCTTGCCGCCTCAAAGAACGCGCCCACACCGGGGCCCCGTAAAGGGCCATGGACCGCACGACCCCCGCGTAAAGCTTCCGGCAGGAGGCGTTTGGACCCCTCAGGTTGGGCAAGAGCCGCTTGAAGGCAGCCCCTGTCCGTTCCAGTTTGGGAGGCAAACGTCGGAAGTGCTCCACGAAGTTCCACCGGCTGTCGAGGACGAGTCCTAGGTACTTCAACGTCGACCCGACGCCGATGGAAACCCCTCCTGCCATCAGTAGGGATCCCGACGGTGGCGCATTCCGAGGCCCATGAAAACACATGGCCTCGGACTTGTGCAATGCCACCTCGAGACCCAATTGCCAGATCCTCTCCACAACTATCGCAACCCCGCGTGTCATGTTTTCAGCCGCCGCCTTGTGCGACCTCCCTTGTGCCAGTACCAGCGTGTCGTCAGCGTAGCAAACTACACTGACGCCGGTAGGCAGGTCGGCGCGCAGCACCCAGTCGTAACCGATGTTCCACAAGGCCGGCCCCAGAACCGAACCCTGTGGAACACCGCACGACATCTCTCGCCGGTTCCATTCTCCGCTCCGACTGGGGTAGATGACGGCCCTGTCCGTCAGGTAGTCCCCGACCACACGACGAAGGTAGGTCGGCACCCCGTGATACCGGAGTGCCTCCGCAATGCAGCTCCAGGGCATGGAGTTGAAGGCGTTGGCGATGTCAAGAGACACCGCCAAGACAACCCCGCCCCGGGACACCGCGTCCCCCGTCGTGAGGGCTCTCACGCGCATGATGGCGTCCACCGTCGAGCGCCCCTTGCGGAAACCAAACTGGTGTTCCGCAAGATCCGGCCCCATCCCTGCGAGGTGCCCGGCGAGGCGGTTGGCAATGACTCTTTCAAAGAGCTTGCCCACCTCGTCGAGCAACACAATGGGCCGGTATGCGGACGGAGAGTCCGCAGGGCGCCCTGGCTTCCGGATGAGGACCAGCTTCCCCGTCTTCCAACGAAGCGGGAACTGGCCTCTCTCCAAGCATGCGCTTAGGAGCCCTTCCAGTCGGGGCCCGAGAGCCTCAGAGGCCAGGACCCAGGCTTTGCCAGGCAAGCCATCGGGACCCGGGGCGGTATTTCTGGCTTTCAGCCTGCGTACCGCCACTCTCAGGTCTACCCCAGTCACCTCCGGACTTATTTATTACCTGGGACTTACAAAAAAATATGACGAAATGTGGGTGTAATAAGCTACACCTTTGCCTAACTCTTCAGAGAAATACTGGCGTGAAGTTATGTTATGTATTTAACCAGACGTCATAACAATATAAAACTACCTTCTCTTTATTATGTCAGTTGCATTCTTCGGCTCACGTGCCCTTTATTACCCGATGATCTCCGATGATGCCCGATCATGACCGAATGTAATCGTCACCTCAAATTGGCTATAAGACGCGTGCGCATGGGCAATATTGCGTGTTATGCGTTACTAGAAACGATTTCTTTGTCGCTGCCTTCTGCCTGCTACAGGAATGCGTGTGAGATGCATTATATCTGGTAGATTGTGACTTGTGAGGTAATTTCCGTTAGCGATAGGGTTGGTGATTTGCGTTACATAAAAAACGTTGTATGTGCGGTTACCTTCTATAAGGTACTAGGCCATTCAAGGTTTAATGCTGGCTTGAAGTTCTAGTAAGACAAATAGACAATGCCAGTTTGTTAGCTTTCAAGTGACTGACTAAGTAAAGTAAATATGTAGTTGAAACTTGAAAATCACGAAAATCACATCAAACCATTGTTCATTTGTTCTAGATTCAGAAAAAAAAATAGCTTGACACCAATCTAATTACGATTGTTTGGTTACATGATACATGCTTTTAGTGATTTCTTATTTCAATAAAGAGGCACTTATTAATTTTCGCACATGTCACCTTTTGGCACGTCTAAATGTTAATCAAATTCAATAACCGCTTAACTGAGCCGTCTAAAGGGGATACCGAGGAGTTGGTTGAGCCACTTCTTTTACCCAGCTAAAGCACTGGGAAGTGGTGAATGATGAGTGGTATTTTGGGGCTCAGTCTTTCATTTTTTAAGTTCAAAAGTGCTGCGTTTCAGCGTAATTGGAATATAAGCCCTATTTCAATGTCATTTAATTCTTTGTTTCAATTCAAGTACATTTTACTATTAAAGTGTATTGGAAAGAAGTAGCACAGGATCGTGACCGTTGGAAGGAATGGAGGGAGGCCTTTCCCCAGCAGTGGGACAATACGGGCTAGCTATAATAATAATAATTGTGTACTCGTGAACTTATAAATTATTATTTTCTCTGTCATTGAAATGACTTTCGATTTAATCTTCTTCAACGCTTGTTGGTACAGCCCTAGTCCGTAGATTGCACTTACGCTAGCGCATCCACTCGCACGTTGTGTAACGTAATGTGGTGGATCGCAATCTAGCTCTGATGTACTCCCAATAAAAATGAAAGGATTCCCCGCCTTTTTGCGTCGGAGTATCAACGTATCGTTAGAAATTGGCATCATTTGGAAATCCAATATCCTCAACTCCAAGTTGAGGATATTGGATTTCTCTGGAGGATTTTAAAAGATATTTTTGTTGTATGTTATGTTTTTTTTTGGTCCCCTTGTCAGAAAGTCTTGGTCCATAGCTTGGGGCTTAAATACATCGCATAAATAGTAGTTTATCATCCTGGAAATTTGTCTTTCATTGTTCAATTTTTATTTATTATTTTTTATTATTATTTTCGGAAAATGTTTTTCTTCTCAGCCCTTAGACTGGGTTTCAGCTACATTTACGGGCCGAAACCAAAGCAAATGTAGCGTGTGGTGTGTAATGTTTATGTGTTGTGATGAGGTCCTATTTCGTTTTCTTCTATCTGCAAGAATTTTCTAACAATTCTGCACGTATTTAGAATCGCAGCTTTTTGCAGTATGATATAGATGGATTCTTTTAGGTCGAGTAATTTTAAACTATGGAGAAGATGATTTGGTATAACGCCTGTTGTGGAGAGGACTATAGGCACTACATATACTTTTTCTTGTCGCCAGATTCTAGTAACTTCGTCTTTGAGCTCTGCGTACTTACTAATTTTTTCTGTGATTGTCTTCTGAATATTGTGTGTATTGGGAACAGCAATGTCTATAAGGTAAGTTACTTTATTTATTTTATCCTGTAGGATTATATCCGGCCTATTGTAGTGAATAGTCTTATCTGTGAGTATAGCTCGATCGTAATAGAGTTTATGTGTTGTATTTTCTAGGGTAGCTTCTGGTTTATAATTGTAGTAAGGAGTGCTGGTATTATGAATGAGTGTGTGTTTTAGTGCTAGTTTCTGGTGAATGACATTGGCCACCTGATTGTGCCTGTGAGTGTAGTCGGTTTGCGTGAGAGTTGTGCATGCCCCTGTTATGTGCTGGATGGTTTCTGGTTGGCTGTGACATTTGCGACATTTATCATTTGTGGCTGTAGGATCTTTGATTATGTATTTTCTGTAGTTTTTTGTGTTGATGATCTGATCTTGAATAGCTATTATAAATCCTTCAGTTTCGGGGAATAAGCTGCCTATTTTAAGCCACTTATTTGAAGCTAATTTGTTTATGTAGGATTGCTCTAAGTCACGAGGGTGCCGACCGTGGAGTACTTTCCTCTTCCAGTCTTCTATTTTATGTTGCTGTGGGTCATCATTAGTTGTGTTTAGTGTTTCTATCTGATGACTTAGATTAAGTGGAGTGTAGTTGAGATCATTTATCACTATGGCTTTGTGTATGCTACTAGTGCGGGATTTTGAATGAAAGAATGATTTTAATCGACTAATTTGTTTCCGCCATAGGTGCTGGATGTCTATTAAGCCTCTCCCTCCATGTTGTCGTTTAATGGTAAGTCTCTCTATGGCGGACTTAGGGTGTAAATTGTTGTGCTTTGTAAGTGTCGTTCGCGTAGTACGCTCTAATTGTTCAGTGTCTGTTTTGGACCATTTTATAACTCCGAATGAGTACGTTAATACGGGAATGGCGAAGGTGTTTAAAGCTTTGATGAGATGTTTACCTGAAAGTTGCGTTTTACAAATGGCGTTCACTCTCCTCTTGTACTCATTACTAAGCGTATTTTAATAATGCGTGTATGATCAAGACCTTTTAGTTGCGCGTACCCTAAATATTTATACAAGTCCGTCTGTTCCATTGCTGATATAGTGTCCGTGTCATTTACTACATAGTCGCCGGGCCGTACCTTGCCACTCACAATATGAAGTGTTTTACATTTTTCTAACCCAAATTGCATGTTAATATCTTTACTGAACTCTGCTGTAACATCTACTAATTTCTTCATGTCGTTTTCTGTTTTTGCATAAAGTTTGATGTCATCCATGTATATAAGATGGGATATTATTGTTTCATCTGTAGTGTGTTTGAGGCAGTATCCGGCCCCGCAACCCTGCAGCAAATGGGACAGAGGATTTAGGGCGAGACAGAACCACAACGGGCTCAGGGAGTCACCTTGGTAGATACCTTTTTTGATGGAGATTTGACGAGTGGTGACAGTATTGTGGTTGTAATTTATTTGTAGTGTTGTTTTCCACTGAAGCATTATGTTGCGTATGAAATCTATAATTTTCGGGTTTATTCTATAAATTTCTAATATTTGTATCAACCAAGAATGAGGAACACTGTCAAAAGCCTTTTTATAGTCAATATATGTGCAATGTAAATTTCTGTTTTTAGAGGTGGCATGTTTATGAATAGTGGAATCAATAATCAGCTGTTCTTTGCATCCCATGTGGCCCTGCCTGCATCCCTTCTGTTCCTCAGCTATTATATTGTGACGTTCGATATGCGAGCTAATTTTCTTTGTAATTGCAGATGTCAGTATTTTGTAAATTGTGGGTAGGCATGTAATTGGTCGGTATTGGGAAGGCTGAGGTGAATTTGTAGTTTTAGGTAGCATGTAAGTAATTCCTGTTGCAATAAATTCGGGTGTGTTCTGTTGTCCTAATATGATATCTGTCAAATTTTTTGCTAAAGATTTGTGTAATGAAGTTAACTTTTTGTACCAAAAATTATGTATTTTATCGATACCAGGTGATTTCCAGTTATGTAATCTGGCTGTTATGTGTGTAATGTCAGTCTCTGCTACCTCTAAAAATTCCATTTCGTCAACACCTCTCCATTTTACTTCTTCTTCTGCTATCCATGATGCTTTGTCGTTGTGCTGTACTGGCTCTTCCCAAATGCTAGCCCAATACTCTTCTAGTTGTTCCTTTGTAGGTAGGTTAGGTATGTTTGTGTTATTTTTATCAATTGTGTCTGTTTGTGGTTTGTGTAAGTTTTTATAAAACATTTTTTCGTTTGTAGCAAATGTGGTGGTATCTTTTTTACGTTGTTGTGCTTTTTTATATCTTCTGAGCCTATGAACTTTGAGTGCTAGTTTTTGTTTTAAGGTGTCTAAAAATTCTTCAGGTTTTTTGTTAATTTTTCCGTGTCTGGTGTGTGTCAAATTGTTTCTAAATATGACCTCAACTCTTTTTACTAGTTTATTAGATCTGCAACCGTTAATATATTGAGTGAGTCTACCAATATATTAACGGTTAATTTTTCAATATCTTTTTCTGGTCTCTGTTGCCATGCTGGTGCTAAATTCTGTCTTGTTCTTGGAGTTCCTGTGTGGTCTGTGATTTTAAAGTTTAGTTCTTCAGATATAACTACGGCTGTGCAATATATAAGTAGGTGTATGTCTATAAGCTGTGTGTCATCAGATATAAATTGTGTAAGTATACTCTCATTAAATAAATTATTTAGACGAAATAGGTTAGGTGTGTATTTAAGTTTAGGTAACCTAGGTCGAGCTGCTGGGTCCATCCCCGAGTATTGTGTTATCGTTGTTCTAAATTTGTCATTAATTTCTTGAATATATGTATCTGTTGTTAAGTGTTGGTATGGGACGGCTATGGTCTCAATGTCATTTTCGAGCGTAAGGGTAATGGATTCGTTTTGTGTGGCTGTGTGCGATATTTGTGTGTGGGCTTGTGATTGGTTGTACGGTTGAGATTGGGAATAAATAAGTTGTGATTGACTAAGTAATTGTGGTTGTTCTTGATGATAAATTTCGTTTACGTTTTGTGTAATATTGTTAGTATCTATATAATTTAATGTTTCTTCTTGTAGTAATTGTGTTCGTATTTCTTCTTTTAACTGATCTATAACTTCTTGAGATAGAAGTTTATTCCTAACTATGGTTCTTCTTTGGTCTGCAATTCTTTGTTCTGAAACCTCAGTATCTGGATATTGTCGGGTGAAAAGTGCATGCATTTGTTGTCTGTATGTGGTCATATCGGTCTCTAATTTAGTTATGTATAGGTAAGTTCGCATGATAAATGTGTTTACTTCTTTGCTCCATTTCATGCGAACTCTAGCTTTTCCAGCCTTGGTGGACGCGGGCAAAAAGGTAGATACCCCCCGCGTAGCATTCAAGGTCGGAATGGGTGAAACAGTATTAAAACTAATAATGGGGGGTGATAAAGGTGTAGGTGTAGGTGACGATGGTATGGATGGTGATGATCGCCTAGAAGGTGTGTATGATACTGTGCTTGGACTATACGGTTCTACAGGGGTGTCTGTCCTGTCCGTCAGTCTGTCACCATCGTCAATGATTTCGGCTGTAGTATCTTTGTCGGTGGGAGCCCGCCTGTTCAACTCCTCACCGCTGACGGTTCGCATGCTGAGACACCCAGCGTCAGCTCCAGGTGCGCCCCGGCGATCGCCCCCGGGCAGCGGTCCTATACGTTTTTTCTTTGAACGTGTCTCCATTTTTAGTGGGTTTCCAGAGCCACGTTAGCCACGCCAGTAATTTCTCATTCGTGTGTCCGCCCCCCACGTGATTAGATGGTCAATCAGGACGTGTGGTTATTTAGGGGGCTTATTATTATTATTATTATTTTCCTTTATTTATTTTTATACAAATCTTCTACATTTTTAAATATTTCATAAACTAAAAACAATATAAAAAACATTTAAAAATATAAAAAATTGTAGCCCACCGGTATCGGGAACAGGGTCCAAGCTACCGGCGGTCAGGGCTCCAGAGAGAGGAACCTCCTGACAATACGAGCCGTGTCCAGGAGTACCGCTTTCTGAATCAAACCCTTGATCCAGCTGCCTAACGAGAGCCTCCTCAGGTATTGGTCGAGGCTCTTGGCAATTAAGCCATGGGCTGATACAACTATCGGCACAATGATCGCTGAGTCCACATCCCACATGTCGACAACCTCGCGAGCCAAGTCAAGATACTTGATTTGCTTATCTTTCTCGGCTTTCACGAGGTTCTCATCATGCGGGACCGTTATGTCTACAATCATTGCACGCCGCTCTGACCGATCCACCACCACTATATCAGGTTTATTGGCTACAATAGTCCTGTCAGTGATGATGGATCGATCCCAGTACAATGTGATACTGCCATTTTCGAGAACTGGGTCGGGCACATACTTATAGTACGGTACTTCCGATTCCACAAGGTTGTATTTTAGAGCAAGTTGCTGATGGATAATCCTGGCTACAAGGTTGTGTCTATGCAAGTACTCTCCGTTAGTCAGACGAGAACACCCGGAGATAATGTGACGGATTGATTCGCCTGGACGGTGGCATGCCCGACATATGTCAACCGTACCGTCCTTCACAATAAATCTCCGGTAGTTATTCGTCATCATAACTTCATCCATAATTGCACAGACAAAACCTTCGGTTTCTCCGAAGAGGTCCCCGGAACGTAGCCAGGCTACGGACGCTGATAGGTCTACGTCGGGCCCATGCAGGGCCCGGAAAAAGCGTCCGTGAAGCTCCTTACTCTGCCATACCTCCATGCGGTCGTTAGTGTCAAGCACTACAGGTTTGCGCCAGTTCTCTTTAGCCAAGGAGAGCGGGGTGAGCCCCTTGTCCACCGCGACCACATCTCGATGCATCCCCACGTCGGTTTCAAGGAAATATTCCCTGAGACTGCATACCTCACGGTTGTGCAGGGTCTTAGCATTTAAGAAGCCACGACCCCCGCACTTCCGCGGGATATACAGTCTCATAACAGAAGAACGCGGGTGATGCATTCGATATGCCGTCAACAATGTACGGACCCTCCTATCCAGGGCGTCTAGTTCTGTCTGAGTCCATTTGAGTATGCCGAAAGAATACATCAAAACCGGCATGACCCAACCGTTGAAGGCACGCACCTTATTGCCGCCTGATAAAAGACTATTAAATACTTTTTTCAGACGGCCAAAGAAGCGCTCCTTCAAAGATTGCTTCATGTCAGCAACATTGATGCCCAGCGCTTCCGACATACCCAAATACTTATAGGTTTCAGTTGCTGAGAGGGATCTAAGATTTATGGAATCCGAGAGCTGGGTTCCCACAGATTCCACAATCTCCCCTCGCTTTACATGCATGACCGCACATTTGTCCACACCAAATTCCATCCTGATGGCGCTACTGAAGGTTTCAGTTACTTTCAGTAGCTCCATCAGTTGCAAATCGTTGGGGGCAAAGAGTTTCAGGTCATCCATGTAAAGGAGGTGAGATATAACTTGACCACCTCTCCTCAACCGATAGCCTAGACCTGAATCCTCCAGCAGCGTGCTAAGAGGATTCAAGGCTAAGCAGAACCAAAGCGGACTCAAACTATCGCCCTGAAATATACCTCGCTCTATCCTTATCGGCTCGCTATTCCTCTGGATTTGCCGACATCCTGGATAGCGAAGGACCGTCCTCCATTGCCCCATACATGACATCAGGAAGGTGCGCAGAGTTGCATCAATTTTATACAACTCTAGCACCCTCATGAGCCATGTCGACAGATCCTTTCGGGAACGGCGAACCTGTTGACTAATGGCCATATCAATGAGGAGTAGCTCCTTAGTACCCCGGGACCCGTTCCTACATCCATTTTGAGAAGCGGACATTACAGAATTGTCATCAATGTGTTTGTTAATTTTAGCTCTCAAAATAGATGTAAGAACTTTATAGACCGTCGGAAGACAGGTAATCGGTCTATAATTTTTGGGTTCCGCAGTACTACCCGATTTATGGAGCAGGTGGGTTATACCTGTTGTCAGGAACTCTGGCAGCGACCCTGACTCTAAGGCTGACTGGAACAGGATCGCCAGGCGAGCGTGCGATCTTGTAAACCATTTAATCCAGAAGTTGTGCAGCCCATCCGGCCCTGGAGATTTCCAGTTAGGCAACGGACGGACTGCACGAACTACGTCTTGGGGGCTGATATTGATTGCCCCCATTTCTGGTACTAGATCGCACGCTCGCTCGACCCTCCGAGTCCATTCACCCTCGGTATGGCTAACAGGCACCGACCAGATGCTGCGCCAGAATGAACACATGGCATCATCATCCGGTAGGCGCGTGTCAGCCACACCTTGGTCCGGTCGCTCCCAAGCTCTAAAAACCCACCTTTCATCTCTTTGAAATGTGCGATTCTGAGTGTATCGGTCCACCCGCCGCTTATACCTACGAATACGGTTTGCCCATGCATACACTTTCTGCTTCAGGAAGTCGATGCGCTCTGTGACACGGGACATGTAGTCTCGAGGACTAATATCAGTCCCTGAGAATGCCCGCCTCACAAAACGCATCACTCTAGGGCGAGTATTGCCCTCCCTGAAGCAGATCAGTTTGCCGATGAGTGCTCTGGCCCCATAAATACGTCGTTCAATCCTGTACTGCCATGCTGGTACGGCTGGTTTAGGTCGTGTAGCTCTGTCATCAGAAAATTTGACATGAGCTACACGACATGCCGTTACAGCCGCACAATACAGAATTGAGTGAGCATCGGTGAGGTCTTCGCAGTTGTCAAAATAGTTTGACAACTGCGAATCCAGAACAGCCACCAGCGCCCTATTTTTGTTATGCATGGGCAAACGAGATATGCGTGGTCTAAGGTCGGGTTGCATGAACCGATACTCTCGAATCGCACCTTCCAAAGCACTCCTCATTTCCTCATTGCACTGGGTACTTACATTAGTAACCATGTCATTATTCACGTTATTAGCGTGATTAGATATTGTACTAGACTGTGGTAGAACCACAGCCTGCACCGACGGGGTAATGACATGGCTACTCTGCATTTCAGATCGTAGGCGATCAAGTACAGTGTCATCCAACATACGATTACGTTGGATGACTCGCACCTGATCCGATAGTCGTTGCGCCGACACGTTGACAGCTGGCTCAAGCACCTGAAACAGAGAGAGCATCCGAACACGGTACGCGGTCAGGTTGTTACCCCCCTCTGTAGCCCCATAGTATGCGCGCATGACATTTGCATTAATGGATTGCGTCCATCGCATGCGCGGCACACTCCCGCCGGGAGCTGGGACCCTATCAGAGGCCGGTGGGCCTCGAGGTCCTAAACCGTCCGGCGGCCGGCGTCCTCCTCGTCGACGAACAGGTGGTGGCGTCGTCGGCGGAGAGAAATACTCGTCGCTCGAGCTCGACGCAATTGCCACGGCCGGTGTCACAGCACTCACGACGGGGCTGGATTCCGGCGGCGGCGAGGCGGAGCTGAGCGACGGGTCCGGAGGCGATAGGCGTGCGCGTCGTGCCGCTGATCTCGTCAACATTTCTTCATATCTTTAATCTTTAGTAAAATTTTTTGATAGACATTGACAGACATTGTGTCAAATCAATGGTGGTGGTGTGGTTTTTTCTTATTCTATTTACTTTTTGCATTTTCATATTGTTTCTTCATTGATTATTGTAATAAAAATTGATATTATGAAATGTGGTATGATTTAAATCTTCCGGTATACTGTAAGTTTTTAATTTTAAAAATATTTTGTATATCTTATATGAAGACGTAATTGTTGACGTAAGTGTTGCCAGCTTATTTTATTATTATTATTATTTTTATTATTTTTAATCTTAAAAGTTTTACAAATTCAGTTTTGTATTTTTTTTTGCGGCCCCTGAAGGTATAACAGGAATGATTGAATGGCCTTGTAGATGAGCTAATGTTGTTGAATATTTGATAGTAGGACTGGCTGGTTTCCTCACGATGTTTTCTTTCAACATTTTGAGTGTGGTGAAGAAATAAATTACACAAAGTATTGTATAATTTAAAAAAAAAGTGCAGTAAGCCTTGCTCCATCTATTCATTCAGATCCTTCAGTTACTGTACATTGATTTCACTTTCGTCATTTCAGTCTTTCAACGTCCAAACACCTACTAAATCCAAAACCATAAAATCATTTACCATCAAAACCAAACCCCGTAAGACAAGACAATACATGGAATCACGCCATTAACTCCCAATACCTTCCATTGACGACCATCGACAGCCATTGCCCCATCATCCATGATCCATTGTATAGACTGTCATTGTAGCCATACTCCATTGTCTGTGGCTATTCGAGCGTCGCACAGGAATCGAATTCGCTATCGATACACTGACACCCATTGAGGACGTATCGGGTCACGGTGACTTGATTTCCTGTTAATGGATGATGTTATAGGGTGATGGCGTTTTTAGGTTAATTGCGGAAATGAGTCTTAAACTTTGCATATACAGAGTGTAATTGAATTTATGGGCATCCTTTTAAGGGGTCATTGTACTCATCATTATGAACAACTTTTACTATGGGACCAAACCTGAAGTCGCGAAAAAAATCAGCTGTTCCCTACATTTATGTTCGCATAACTCGTCCCTCTCATAGAGAGGAGGCGTGCGTCCCAGCAGTGGGAAAATTAATAGACTGATTATGCTTATGCTTATGCTTAACTCGAAACTCAAAATGAATGGAACGGCTGATTTTTTTGCAATTTCAGGTTTGGTCCCATAGTAAGAGTTGTTCATAATGTGTGTGTTCACAGAGTTGATGCCCATGAATTTAATTGCATCCTGTACATAGGCTATTGATGATTCGTAGATCATTGACATTCGTTCTGAGTAGCCAAAATCGCGAAATTCTAGACTTACGTCTAGTCAACCAGTCTTACCGGGAGGTTGTGGAAGTCAGATGGGCAGTCACTCCGTGTAAAATATTGGTATGCAGCTGCATCCAGTTAGACTGGAATCCGAATCCAACATAATTGGGAAAAGGCTAGGCAGATGAAGATGATGGATGCCGTAAAGTACACTTCCCATTTTTAGGGTTTCGCATCCCCAATCGGTAAAAACAGAACCATTGTAGATAGAATCTCTTTGTTGTCCGTCTGGTTGTCCGTCTGTCAATACCCTTTTTCTCAGGAACACGTGGAGGTATCAAGCTGAAATTAATATCAAATATGTACTCAGTTCTACCTTTTGGAAAAGTGAAAAAATCAAACTTGTAAGTCAACATCAAATCGATCAAAACAAATGACCGTTTATATCGAATAGTTTGCAATTTCACATGGGAATAAAAAATAAAAGGGTACTTCCCGTTGACCTAGACACATGAAATTTGACAAGAACCAATGTACACACATACACATATAGAGAAAAAGTCTGAAAACCGTAAATATGCAGTTGAATAACAAAATACCTACAAGTTTATACGGAACCCTCGGTGCGCGAGTCCAATTCGCACTTGGCCGGTTTGAGTCCTATACAAACATAATTTCTTCACTTTCTTCTGAACTAAACCCCAACAAAAACTCACACTAACATAAAGCTTGTATTTTACTATCATAATTGTCATCTCTATGTGTTACTGGGTATATAAACTTACAGGACATCATAATAATCATCTAATTATTACCTACCTATAAATAGCCTCACGACCATCTGAAGACACTATTATCTCACTTAAGTACTAGTTAAAACAAGTTAATACTTATAGTACCTAAGTGGGTGCGGATGTTATTAAATCGCGTCATGTTAGATGAGAAATGTCGGTAATTAGTGCTTGGACTTACTTAATTGACTTGAATACTGGTCGGTTTTTTCTTTAAATAAAAGCGAAATTATCTTAGTGGTGTGCTCGTAAAGAAATGGTGCAAAAACACTGTCCATTTTCAGAGAAAAAGAGATTTTTTTTGTTATTTACAGATGGCCTTTTGTGCGATTTTGTTTTGGCCCTCCGATACACTATTTCAGTATTGATTCTGGCTGTCAAAAACGTATATATGCCTGTTACACTTAATTAAAATAACTTAGTTTCGTTCTTCTTGCTCAGAGCTCGTGGCTAAATATTAACAGATGCACGGGTCGATCTTCAAGGTTAAGCTGCGCTTGCCTAGGTCGGTCCGTGGATGAGTGATCATGCATTACATACCGAGTTTCCTCCGTGCTTCGGAAAGCACGTTAAGCCGTTGGTCCCGGCTGTCATTTGTAGATCTTTGACAATCGTAACAAGTATTCAGTCGCCTGAAAGTCTGACAAACAGTCTTCCCATGGGGTCTGGGTCTTACCCAGTATTATCAGATAGGCAGTCGCTCCATGTAAAATACTGGTATTCAGCTGCTTCGGTTAGACTCTCAACATAGTTGGGAAAAGGCTAGGCAGATGATGATGAACTTATTTTCATTCCAATCACGTTTATTAAATCTTGATTGTTTGTGATTCCAACATGTTAAAAAAAACTTGGGTGCCAACATTTTCTTTCAATATTATTTTAGTTCGATCGTCCGTCGGTGTCTATTTCCTTCAAACCACCAAAGACCTTTACAAAATCTTGTAAAAAAACCTAATAAAAAAGTATAACAATGCATATTTGTAATTAATCCGTTAGACAGGCAGACAATGTCTGATGACAAACCAGTATTGTCTCCTGTCACATCCTGTCGCATTGTTTTACTCAAGCCAGCCGTGAACATTCGCTTGCTATAATGCATGGCTGTTAGGGGAAATTCTAATTTTACTGTCAAGAGTATAAAATGTGAAGACAGGTCGCGTGATTTTTGAATACTCAGCTGTTGAGGTATTTTGAGGACAGTAATTTAATAATTGGATGTGTCAAATAAATGATTTGATTAAAAAAAATATTTTTTCTCTTTACTGGTTTGTCGCCGGCGTGGATGTCGGAAATTATTTTAAGGGTACGTACGATTGGAATAGAAAGTAACGATCTACCTGTTTGTCAAATTGCATTCTAATCTGTTCAGCTGTTAGGGCATGCAAAGCTAACAGACAGACAGACAGAGTTACTTTCGCATTTACGGAACCCTTCATGCGCGAGTCCTACTCACACTTGGCTGGTTTTTTAATCTTGTGAAGAATGCTTTATAAACAAATTCTTTGCAATTGAATTGCTAGACCTACATTGGATGAGTATGACAACAGAAAAACAAACGTATTGTCTGCCAGTCTGCCACAGGAGTGGCTCTAGTTCAGAATGTTCAGTTCGATCAGCCGTGACGTTCACATCCGACTGCGGAAGGGAGCGTCCTGTCAACTCATGTTACGTACCATTTGATTAGTTAACCACCGAAAATGTCAGTGAAGTATGGATGAATAGAATTTTGAGGGTTACTTTCTTCTTTGGCAAAAGATTTAATTTAACTTGACACAGTATACTGCTTTCCTGGTCCAGCATAATGCTCGCAAGGGCTACTGCTGAGCATAAGGTGTTGGGTTCGATTCCCGGGTCGGAAACTGTTATAAAGTATTTCAATCGGGAGTTTCTCAGTAGCAGCCACGGAGTCTGTTTGTGCCCGGTTGATGGCAACAGGCTTGCCCCCTATTAAACTGTACTTAAACTTAAATTCGTAAATGTGGGTTTACTACTCAGTAGCAGCCACGGAATCTGTATTTGTGCCCGATTGATGGCAATAGGCTTGCCCCTATTAAATTGTACTTAAACTTAAATTGCGAAATGTGGGTGTACTTTTAGATACACCTCTGCCTAACCCTTCGGGGATTACAGGCGTGATGTTAAGTTACGTGTACCTAAGTGTGTGATAAGTAATTTATTCAGGGCGATGTTTTAAACCGAAATACTTATACAGGCTGGGCGGGACACCGACACGAAAACGGTTACAACATTCAGTACATCATTCTGAGCTCTCCAACGTAGAAATTTTTCATTAGTTATTTAAAAAAAAATCTGTTGATTCCTACAAAAGTATTAAAAAAAAAAATCAGAAAAAATGTATGAAAGAACTGATTTTTTTTTAGTAATCTATGAAAAATTTCTATATGGGCTCAGAATGATTTACTGAATACCTGGCAGTGGCGAAGGTTCCATACAACTCGATTCGTACCGGCTTCCCTATGAAAACGGGCACAATCAATATTCCATAGACAAATATTAAAATCAAATTAAAGACATGTACTCCGGCTTACTTCTTAAAAAAATTGACCCTTCGCTACTGATACCTGATAACCGTTTTCGCGTCGGTGTCCCTTCCACTCTGTATATCTTGAGAAGGATTATAGATGCTCCTAGGAGCCCTATGTTTACCGGGTACTTATTCATATAAATTCTAGTAACTAAAGGACCACACACAGTGGACCACACAAGTGGAATATATGAACGTAATGAAATACTAAAATTGCTTACAGCATAGTTGCTCTTTATTGCCAAGGAGCCACTTAATAATAAACTAGGAATTGACACGGTTTTTTCCTGATGCGGCTCCACGTTGTAAAAGACAACTTAGTAGTATTTATTACTATGTAGCGAGTTGTAGTAACTGTTGTAACGAGAAGGATGTTTCATACACCTTCTCGAAAACTGGTTCTTATCACACTATGATTAGGTTCAACATGCAATGTATTTCATAGCGCGGAAAAAACGAAAATAAATCATAGTTTCCTAATAATTCCTGATAAAAAAACTTTTCGTTCTAATATTTTATTTCTTTGAAAGTGTATTGAAAAACGTCGTTTGATTTGTTACTGCAGTTTTCGGCTGCACCCTCGCCTGCAGCTC